>JAWWMN010000445.1:0-10617 GCA_035047745.1 Catamblyrhynchus diadema | reverse complement strand
AAGCCTAGCTGGAGGCAGCTGAATGCAGTTCCAGGCCTCAGGCATGGCAGTGGTCAGGGCTGCAGCAGCTAGAGATCAGTGGATTTAACCTTCCCAGCATCCCAGGGCTGTGGGAGAAGCCCATGCCTCTCCCATCAGCAGAGCCCCGAAGCAATTTGCAGCCGATTGTTTTGTTCCACCGCTGTTGGTGTACAGCTGACAGCTGACACATGGAAGATACAGATGACTTGAGAAATCAGCTTCCCTCCTGACTCACATGGAGAAAAAATCAGCCAGTTGCAGATATGAGAGAAATTGAAAATTAAAAATAAATAAATAAATACACCCCAGCACTGCAGGGTGATATTCTAATGATATGAAATGGATGTGTCAAAAATAGAATACACCCACTTAAAATGAATATCTGTTAAAGAAATGAATGTTCTTTGCAGAAGATGAAAGGCTCCACAGCGTAGCACAGGGGAAGGCAAATAAATGAGTAATGGTTGCAGGGAAGGTAACCACTCCAATGTGAAGATCATTTCCAGTTCCCTGCACTGCAGCTGTACAACTCCTTAGTACAGAGCACATGTATTATGCACATTTTAATTTCTTTGCCAGGTCTCTAGGAAGACTGAGTCTCTGAAGCCAGATTATGACAAGCAGCACCTGGTCACTCAGACCCAGTACCACACTGAGTCCACAAGAGCAGCTCTGTGAGAAAGTCCCATGTCTAGACACACCTAATTACTCATAAAATTGAGTATTATATATAAATATAAATATAAATATATATAAAATGAGAGAGGCTTGGGTGACAAAATTTAGACCTTTGAGTCAAGAGGTATAAGCTTTTGTCTGATTTAAACAGATACCACCAGTCAGCTTTAAGACCTAAGCCACATCAGCAAACTCTATGCTAAAAGGAGGCAAAAAATTATTCAGGACTAACAACAGACAAAATTACACATAAGCTCCTAGTGCAACAGGATACAAGTAAATGGGTTTCCATGTGTATGAATGAGGGAATAGGATTTAGCACTGAGGTCTTTCTAGCTTTCTAAACAGAACTGATGAGTTCAATGTCAGAATCCCATAAATTGTTCACTTGTCTATGCTTCTAAAGGGATGTTAAAAATAGATTTCCTTATACTTGCAAAGAGATGTTAAAAAAATTGAAGATGCTTTCATGAGAAAAGAAATTGTGGTTTCAGGACAGCCTTATTGTATAAGTGATTCAAGGAGCCTGAGCTGCTTATCTTATCACAAAAAAAAAATAAATTCAGAAGACAGAGGGGTGACTTGATCACAGAGTACAGGCAGATTCACTGAGAGAAAATCACAAATATTAAAGAGATTTTTAAAATGGATAAAAAAGCCATGCACAAACTCACTGTCTGGAAGTTAATGCCAGACAAATTAGAAACAAGGAACAATTTGTTACAGCAAGGATGATTAACCATTAGGACAAGCCATTTCTGAAAGCAGTGGATTCTTTTTTTCTGCTCAAATTCTGAAAGAATATTTTCTTGGCAGGGAAGCTTATTCCACAAGGTTATGGTCCTATATACAGCAGTAATAGATGAAAGCATATCATCTCTATTGCAGCAGTTTGGGCTGGATGTCTCTTCTGGCCTTCATATCTGTCTTTCTCTGGAATGAAGTAAAATATACCTGACCAAACAATTATTGGAAACACCCTTTTGAATGAAATGTCAGACTTGTGAGGTACCTTTGATCTCACAATGGCCCTTAATCTGGTGGTTAATGACAATCCAGCACATTAAAACCATATCTCCAATCTCAAAAAAATTTTCTTTTTTTATTCCTAAAGAAATTCAATTGGATCAACATGAAATTGATCTAGTGCCTCAACTGAATCCATTGTTAGCTAGAGTGGGCGTCATTTTCTAAGCCCTTCTCTAGTGGCCTGCTGTGCCAGGAACAATATTCTTAGAGTTTGTCTGAAGAGTAGAAAAACTGCAATAAAAAATGTGTGTTATCTAGACAGAATCAACAGTTTTCAGTGACGGAAATCCTACAAACAAAAGAATAGAAAATGTTGATCATTTTTAGCCATGTAAGGGATCAGCTTGTTCCCTAACTATCTGTTGCATATAAAGCAGTTTATATAAGGGTTGATAAGAAATTAAATCAAACCTGGCATGTAAATAAACTCAGTTTTGACAATGTTGTACACTATAGTATATTCCCTATCCAACTTAAAGCTCACATTATCTGACTATCTGCTTCCAAAATGCACGTGGGTTTTGTACCAGCCAGCAAGACAACCTCAGCAGTTACACCAATGAAAAGGGAGAACTTCTTGCAGCAGCAAGCACAAGTCACCTAAGCAGATAATTTGCTTGGTCATCCAAAAGCTTCAGCAGTGAAAATAATGGAATAGCTATCCCCAGATTCTGAAAGGAACAAGTATTTGTTTCTGGGAAATCTTTCTACTGTGGCTGTGCTGATGCCCTTCACAAGAGCACATGTGTGCTGTGCATGCATGCAAGGCAGCTCCTCCTGCTCCCACAGCCCACCGAGGGTGGCACCCAAATGCAGTGACAGGGCAGTCGCTAGTGGCAGAGCAATCAGCCACAATTACTGACCATATTACAGCCCTGCTTTTTTTTAGGTTCAATGTTCTATGGTGTCTTCAGTTTGGTAATCTCCCCCCCTAGCCAGCAAAATTCTTTGGGATTAGCACACTGCACCTGCTACAAGGATTGCTGCGAGATGGTCTGCCATGTCCAGACTCTCTTTGACTAACCATCTGAGCACAAAACTGGAAGGAAACTTGTTACTCCCAAATCATGCCACTTTGTTTGTCTGGACAAGAGTAACTTAATTTCTGGCAGTCCAGTGTACATGTTTCTGTGGAAACAGGAACCAGCAGAATGCACACTTGTAGCCACTGGTTTGCTCCAGTCTCCATGGAAACAATCATTGCATGGGAGAAAAAAAAACTAATGATTGCAAACTAATGACTTACTGGAAGCTTTTCTCTGCCTTGATTTTTCTTTTGTTGTCTTTATTGTTACAAAATAAAGAGGACATATATGATGATGTCTCAAATTCATGATATGATAAAGGTCAGAGTCAGAAAACATGGGATAAAGCTCTCAAGAGCTCAGGCAGCCTGGCACCAGGCCCCTGAGAAACATCTAGGGTGCAAATGGTGGGCTTGCATTCTGTGGAGGGAGAAAGATGGGAGGAAGACACACCCAGCTTGTTATCTCCAAACACAGCCCATCCCAGACTCCCAGGCTACCAGGACTAGTGAAGGCAATGCACCTCAAGAGACTGACCATCGCTGGCATGCTGATGAGGCAGCCCTGTGGTGATAAGGGTCTTCACAGAGGGAGGACGCATCCATGTGGTAGTGCCAAGGCACACATATGACTTCCCCAGTCCCTTCAGCTTCCTAAGTTTTCTTCACAGAGAAACCCAGGGATTTTGCCCTTCCTTTGTTTTTTTGTCTCTTACAGAGGTTCATGAATCTCCCAACATGACTCCCCCACAATTGCCTCACTTTCTGGGACATGACCTCCAAAGAAATACCAGCATGGCAACATAAAAAAGATCAACCCTGTTAAAATCAGCTGAGGATTTTCACACAATCTACATGTGTGACCCAAAGATTTCATACATTTCTCCCTTTTCTTCTGAGGACTTTCACAGTGACCTTCTGCAATTGCTTTTGCTCACTCTGTTTTCTTTCACCCCTAGGGTCACTAGCATCTTTGGCCCACATGTATTTCACAAGAAAAACCAACATGGACAACTTTTATTTCTGTCAGCAACCGCTGTTGAGGATTGTTGGTTGCTGTTTCACTTCATTTTGCCCTCTACAGCCATTCTCATCTCCCACTTTCATCTGGTAACACAGACAGAGGTATCCCACCAAGCAGTGATGCACTGTGCTGGACAAAGCCTGTGCTGCACTGACATGGCTCTCCATGTCACTGTGACTCACCAAACACACAAAGACATGTCACTCTGACTCACCAAACACACAAAGACATGTCACCGTGCCCTCAGGATGTCAAAGTCCATCCAGTTCCTGTCTTTGTGGGTACAATGGCCCCAGGTTTTAGCCAGCATACCCTTGTGCAAAAGGATTGGAAATGGCATTGATGTCCATAAAAGGAAACTGACAGTCAGGACAAGGTGAAATGCAGCTGGGAAGACTGGCAGTATGGTGAGAGGTCTGTAGCCTAACAGAGATGAAATCTTGTACCCACACAGCCATAGTACACAGAGGCTGATTAAACACGGGAAAGTTGAATCAATAACTCATGTCCTAAATCCTTTACTTGACCTTGGTCTGTAAAGGTCAATTCCAGCAAGTATACTTCCAGGAATACCCCTTGCCCAGTTTCTCCATTTATTCCTTTGCCTTCAAGAAAATGGATTATGCATAGCTATGGTGTGGTTAGTGTGACTGCTCCTTCCTTTGGTAGCTATTTAAGAGCAGCAATCCCACAAAGTGCTCCACTGCCCATTCCTGCCACACAGTTTTATGGTGAGACATTCTCTCCTGAATGGTGCACACACTTGCCTCTTCAGGGGCAAAGACTTTTCGTGTTCAAGCAGAATTAACCGAGGGTATTCAGGTGGCTGTTTCACATCCCCCATAGCAATCCTGTGAAAAAAGCTTCTTTCTGCTCAGGCAATCTAAATAAATAAAACTCTCTGCTAATAATTACCTGACTATAAATTTGTGGCAAGAAATAATTGAGGAGCTTAAATTGTCTTTGGCACCTTAAACTAGCAAAATGAAAGGTCCTAACATTGATACTGCTTCTTAATTGTTCCATGACTGTCATAAAATCAGATCTAGCCCATTTTCAATGGGATTTAGGGACTTAGGGCAGGAAAATATCTAGTGTCCCCACTAGACTATGCTAGATTGCAATTTTTTTCTACTACGGTGATGCCCAGGAGCCCAAAAGCTAAATAGTGATACATATTCTTACTCCTGTTTTCCCCTCATCCCAGCATAGTGCTCTTTTCACTAGAGAGTTCTCATTCTGATAAGTAGTTATGAGACAAATGAAACAATACTGGTGCAAAAAAAATTTGCTAACAGAGGAAACAAAAGCAAGAGGAACAATAAAATTGCATGTCAGAAGTACAGTCTTTCAGGGCGTACCTGTATTTTATCCTTCGGATAAAAATATTTTCTGTGCATCCAGATTAGAAAGCAAAGGAAAAATCACAAAAGTAGCTTTAAGTATTCAATTACAATTAAATGATGAAATATTGATTTTTCTTCATTCCTTTTAATAGACCAGAAGGCATACTTGTCTCACATCACCATTCATAAAAACAAAACAGAAAATTCAAATTTCATTATTTGAATGGGTACAAATTCTGGGAAGGCTAAGAGCATTGTAGTCATAAAAACAAGGACCTAACAAATACTTCACAAGATTTTCAGGTTGTTTCTGTCAATCTTTATGTGACTGTCTCTTCCACTTAAGATTGAGCAACAGGCCCTCCTTCTCTGGGACACATCTAGAGTTACAAAGAAGCTCACTCGAGAAAAGGTTAAAAATGTTCTGCTATGAAAACCAGATTCAGAGACAGAGACCCTGTAATATCCAAAGCAATGTTAATGCAAAACAAAGATCAAGTAGATCAAGGCATAATAAATTTTTACAGAACAGATGGGAAAGGTGAAATGAGAATGTTAAGAGTTAGTGTGTGGCTGCTGAGACACGAAGATACTGAGCAATTAATTACCTAGCTAAAGCTGCTTTCTTTTACTGTAAAAAAGTATAAGAAATACAGAGAACTTCATAAATCCCCATTGACAGACTTCAGGTTAGCTGTTGCATCCTGGCATTACATCTAACGCTGCTACAAAGTTGAAGTGGATTGGGACAAGAGATCTGCAGGATGATAGTATCTACCAGGTAGTAACTCTACATGTTGATATTTCCACTTAAGGTATGAGTATTCTTTGTATAAATGACAAGTGAACTGTGATAGTGACAAGGTTTAAACAGCATATGGAAATTTATCTCCAAATCACATGTCACATCAGAGGTTTGGCAAGTCACTCCGCTCTCAAAAGTAAAATCTATGAAAACACAATCTGCATAACACTGGCAATGTCAGAGTTTTGCTTTCTCTTTTACCCTGACTGAACACAGATAATGGAAGACACTCAGGTGGAAAATTCACATGGACCCACGTTCTGCACTGCCTGCAAAGCTGTGTTCAAATTTCATTTTTCTAATGTAGCTGTCAATCAGAGAAGAGCTGGGCTGCTGTGAGGAGTCTGGATTGCACAAGTACCTCGATGAATGCTACCTCATCTGCTTTTCATGTAGCCTGCAGGATCATTTTACTCAGATCCACACAGCAGAAATCAGCACGTCTGCTCCTTTTGGAACTGCCAGTTCCTAGATGGAGAACTCCAATCCTCTCCAGAACTCAGGGCAAAACAGAGGCAAAAGCTTGGAAAGTATTGTAGCCCAGGCACAGGGTGATGTCTGACCTCTGCAAGACTCTAGAAACTGCCTTCAGCAAGGTGTTCTTTTGGCATCCTGAGTACTGATTCCAGTTATCCAGATTCCTCTATGACATGGGAAAGTATGTCCATGAAACCCTTACAATCACTGTGGGGTTGAAAGTGAGAGAAGAGAAAACACAAATCACAGTCCTCAGCCTAGCCTCTAAAATGGCTATGCCTCCTTATGCCTCTGCCAAAACATGTGCACATTCAGTTCCAAAGTCAGACATAAGTGATTTGCAAGTAGCCATGATTCAGCGTGGATGCTTGTTTATAGAATTTGCTTCCCTTCCAAGTACCTTCCCAAGCCTCTGGAACAAGCACCCTTTCTTTTTTACAGTTCCCACTTCCTCCCCATTTTCACCCCAGTTTCAAATTTCCCTCCAGCACAAAGAAAACAGAGTGAAAATGAATGGCCATAGCTACCATAAGAAATATTTGTCTTCATGTATCCAGTTACCAAGTAATTTTTTGTTAAATCTTGTGTGAACTGCACAGCTCTTTACATGTAAGACTAAAACAATATTTTTAAAATAGCTGCCACATTTACACCTGTTGGAAACCCTTTAATCTGATCAGAGGGCAGAAGTTATAATTACAGTCTGTGGGTAATTTTAATCTTTTATTCCTATACTTTCAAAGTACATAATTTCTATTTATCTGAACCTGATTGCTTCAAAACTTTTAATTATGATTTTCCAAACAGAATGAAAGACATTTTGTTCCTCTTTACCTTTCTCCTCCCACCACTGTGAGAACCAGTATCCCTCCTGTGTCCTTGAGACTTTCTGCCTTGCCTGCTCCCGCCCAGCTAATGAGGGTGGTAATGCCACAATTCTGCCCCCGTTTTCTGGGCAGGGACCCAATAACCTGGCATGCTACACTTAGCCCTTCTTCCAAGCTCAACTCTTCTCTTTCTGTCATGTCTCTCCCCTTCAGTACTAGTTGCACCCTTTCACTTTTCCATGCTAGGCTCCCTGCAGCTTCTCACCCTCTCCAAGCTTGGAGCAGCTGTCTTTTTGCATTTGGGCATCCCTCCAACACAGCCGAAAATGGATGATACACTTCAGGATAAAAGTGAAGAAAAGCAGCCATTTGACTTGGCTCTGTCTTACAGTCAGCTACAGAGGGTGACCAGTTTTGAATAAGGGCAGATTTGTGGGCACCTTTCCATCCAATTCTTCCTGAGGAAGCTGTGGAAACACCCCCAAACTTCACAGTTTGCAGTAAAATTATTCATGCTGGCAGTACTAGCCTGACCCAGTTCCTATCAAACTCAAGCAAGGGTGAGCTTAGGCATCATGATGCAGCAGCTTATGGAGAAACCTGGGACAACAGAAGTACAGAGGACACCTTAGTTTGCCACTTAACACTGGTTAATCCATTTTATCTTTTAGTTAAGCTAGTTGTCACTGAACAGGGGCTGTATTAACACACCTGCATAACATTTCTGTACTTGAGATAACATCAAAATGCCTCTTCATTGCATGGGGTAGGTAAACTCCAAAATGCTTCCAATTTTCCATAAAGGTATCTTAAAAGGGCTCTGGTCTGTTGAACACAGGTAGGTTGAAAGAGAAAAAAGAGATGGAAGGCACACAGATGCAATCTGTGATCATTATTCAGTGGACACCAAATATATCTTATGTAATTACTGCTTTTCTGCACAGGCTACATAAAACATGCAACTTACAACATAAATGGACTGCACACGTGTGTTTTTGAAAACTCTTGCTCTGGTTACACAAAATGTGTCCAAAAAAAATATCATTCTGTACCTCTACTGCATCAGGAAATGCTCCCCATACCTTATAAACACCGTGGGAGTAAAACTCAGCAGGGACCCATGAGCAGAGAGGCTGAATTCTGTACCCATGGGTGGAGGAGAGGCTGGATATGGTATTTTACATGATAAGAGTTCACTTTAAGGTCCTCATGGTGCCAGCTGCAAGCTACTGCCTCTGAGATCCTGATTCATATTTTTGACAAACTGCATGTGCACACAGAGCAGCTGGTACCATTACCATGAACAACAGCTCAGAGTTCATGCTCTACAGTCTGCCTGGCTGTGTTGCTGCTAGTTACTAACCAGAGACATAGCTTCAAGGCACTTTAATCTCTGTTACCTGAAAGGTAACAGCAAAACACTGACCTACCTACTTCTTACCATGCTGGAAAAGTTGCCCTTGTGGGAAGCAGCAATAGAATTGCCTTTCAATATTTCTCATGCTGTGGTAGATACAGATGGTTTGCACGTTGTTTGGACTGAATCTTTCTAAAACCTCACCATGTTGAAAATGTTCTTATGCTCTCCTTTTTGCAATCCCTATCATTACTTACCTCCTGGTATTCTTTCTATTTACCACATTGAAAAGCTTCTAATACTTAAGGCCCTGTGGTTCATTTTCCCCTTTTGTAAAACATCAAGTTGTTTCCTCATGGACAGCATCAGATTCAGGTATTATTTTCAGTAAACACACAAATGGTTTGGAAAATTACTTCTGATTTGGGTGTAACAACAGGAATGGGCAAGAGATCTCCCTTCCTTCCCTATCTTCTTCCAGGATGTAATGTAAAGGAGATTTTGCTGTAGGAGGAACTTCAGAAAAAGCTTCTCCATCCCTGATCAAACCAGTCTTCTCACCCGCCACACTCTTTTCACTGATGGCTGACATATTTTTGAAAAGAGAGGATTGAGTATGCTAATACTACCAAGCCACTCAAAATATTACAAAATTTTTGCACCTCTATTTCTGTCTCAGGGTTACAACTGTGAGATATTTTTCAGGATTTTATGCCTAATAAAACGTTGCTGTCTCTCACCAGATTCTGTCACTTTAAATTACTCAGGAAGACTAAAAAATGTGTCTTTTCTTTCTTCAAAGAAGTCACTAAAAATCACTTATTTCGTGTTTAAAATGAGCTCTCTTTTGCTCACCCTCCCTCCCACAGACAGCAGAAGAGAGGGATCTTCACGTGTCCTTCCAAAACTCTCTTACTGCTAAATTACTCTAATTTCTGAGCCTCAGGGTCTCACCCTTGCATGAATATGAACAACACCCCTGCAAGCAGCCAGCATTCAGGTAAAATGTGCTGCTTGCCAGCAGCCCTGCCTGGAATACTCCCGCATAACTTTGATTCCAGCAAGTCAGGGAAGACATCCATGCATGAGTGGGACACGGGGCTCAGATCAGGCTGTCAAACAGAATCAGAGAGTGAGACAGAAGAGGTTGTTTGGCCCTCTGTTTTGCTTTCCAGCAAAAACTGATCATACTCATCACATAAAATAGACAAAATTCACTGCCGTCCTCTCTCTCACTGATGGTGGGTGATGAATGGAGGTTAGGTGTTGGTCCATCTGATCCTCCTGGTGACTGCACCTCTACCTGACTTACTAATGCCACAGGCATGCATCTGTGCGTGACACTTGTTTGCACTCTTCTCACTGCATTATGAATTATCATACTGCGGCTCCCTTGCACCTTTGACTTTTTAAAACAGAACCACAAAATTACAGAACAGGTAGGGTTTAAAAGGACCACCAGTAAGGTCATGTCGTCCAGCCTCCCTGCTCAGGCAGGGCCATCCTGTAGCATATTGCACAGGATTACATCAAGATGGGGTCTTAATACATCCAGAGAAGACTTTAAAATCTCTCCAGGCAGCCTGTTTCACATGCTCTCTCACCCCCAAAAAAAAGAATTTTTTCCTCACTTTCAAATGGAACTTTCTGTGTTTTGCTTGTGCCCATTGCTCCTTGTCCTGTTGCTGGAGACCACTGGAGAGAGCCCGGCCCCTTTCTCTTGACACCCTCCCTTCAGATACTCAGATACATTGGGACTCAGGGACATTACCCTCAGGGACATTGATAAGGTGCTCTCTCAGTTGTCTCTCCTTCAGGCTGAGCCAACCCAGCTACCTGAGATTTTCTTCATGAGAGAGACCTCCAGTCCTCTCACCATCTTCCTAGCCCTGTGTTGGACACTTTGCAGGAGCTCCACGTCTCTCTTGTCCAGAGGAGCCCAGAACTGGACGCAGCACTCCAGATGTGCCTCACTGGGGCTGAGCAGAGGGACAGGATCACCTCCCTCAACCTGCTGGCAATGCTCTCT
>JAWWMN010000444.1:0-10647 GCA_035047745.1 Catamblyrhynchus diadema | reverse complement strand
ATGGGGACACACTGGGGACTCTGGGGACACGTGGGGACATTGGGGACACAGCTGGGGATGTTGGGGACACACCTGGGGACACTGGGGACACACTTGGGGACACTGGGGACACAGCTGGGGACATTGGGGACACACTGGGGACATTGGGGACACGTGGGGACATTGGGGACACACCTGGGGACACTGGGGACACACCTGGGGGCACTGGGGACATTGGGGACACACTGGGACACAGCTGGGGACGTTGGGGACACACCTGGGGACTCTGGGGATACACCTGGGGACATTGGGGACACACCTGGGGACGCTGGGGACACATGTGGGGACATTGAGGACACACCTGGGGACATTGGGGACACACCTGGGGACGTTGGGGACACATGTGGGGACATTGGGGACACAGCTGGGGACACTGGGGACACACTGGGACACACATGGGGACATTGGGGACAAACCTGGGGACATTGGGGACATTAGGGACACACGTGGGGACACTGGGGACACACACACACACACACCTGGGGACATTGGGGACACACCTGGGGGCACTGGGGACGTTGGGGACACACCTGGGGACATTGGGGACACACTGGGACACACCTGGGGACATTGGGGACATTAGGGACACACCTGGGGGCGCTGGGGACACACTTGAGCAACCTGGGGACACTGGGGACACACCTGTCCCTCACCTGTCCCTGTTTCAGATCACGGTGTCCCCACCTCAGTGGTGTTTGTCCCCACCCAGCAGTGTCACACCTGTCCCCTCACCTGTCCCCCAGGTGTCACACCTGTCACTCACCTGGCCCCTCACCTGTCCCCCAGGTGTCACACCTGTCACACACCTGTCACTCACCTTTCCCTGTTTCAGATCACGGTGTCCCCACCTCGGTGGCATTTGTCCCCTCACCTGTCCCCCAGGTGTCACACCCGTCACACACCTGTCACACACCTGTCCCTCACCTGTCCCCTTACCTGTCCCCTCACCTGTCCCTCACCTGTCCCTCAGGTGTCACACCTGTCCCTCACCTGTCCCCTCACCTGTCCCTGTTTCAGATCACGGTGTCCCCACCACGGTGGCATTTGTCCCCTCACCTGTCCCCTCACCTGTCCCTCACCTGTCCCTCACCTGTCCCTTACCTGTCCCTCACCTGTCCCTCACCTGTCCCCTTACCTGTCCCTCACCTGTCCCTTACCTGTCCCCTTACCTGTCCCTCACCTGTCCCTCACCTGTCCCTTACCTGTCCCCTCACCTGTCCCTCACCTGTCCCTCACCTGTCCCTGTTTCAGATCACGGTGTCCCCACCTCGGTGGCGTTTGTCCCCTCCCAGCCGGCCCAGCTGGTGGCCGGGTTCCGCTCCGGTGCCACCGTCCTCTACGACCTCGAGGCCACCAAGGCCACCCTGGTGTCCCCAAACGGCGGTGAGTGACCCCCCCCATGTCCCCAATGTCCCCAAGGGTCACCTGAACCCCCCAAATGTCCCAAAGAGTCACCTGAACCCCCCAATGTCCCCAGGGGTCACCTGAACCCCCCCAAATGTCCCCAAGGGTCACCTGGGGCCACCTGAAGCCACTGCAAGGTCCCCAGGGGTCACCTGGGGTCATCCCCAATGTCCCCAGTGTCCCCAGTGTCCCCAATGTCCCTGCTGTCCCCAATGTCCCCAGGTGTCCCCAATGTCCCCAATGTCCCCAGGGTCCCCAATGTCCCCGCTGTCCCCAATGTCCCCAATGTCCCCAATGTCCCCAGTGTCCCCAGTGTCCCCAGTGTCCCCAATGTCCCCGCTGTCCCCGCAGGTGGCCGTGCCCAGGTGAACCAGGTGGTCGCTGTGACTGTCCCCAATGTCCCCAATGTCCCCCAGTGTCCCCAATGTCCCCAATGTCCCCAGGTGTCCCCAGGTGTCCCCAGTGTCCCCAATGTCCCCAATGTCCCCGCTGTCCCCAATGTCCCTGCTGTCCCCAATGTCCCCAGGTGTCCCCAATGTCCCCAGTGTCCCCAATGTCCCCAATGTCCCCAGTGTCCCCAATGTCCCCAATGTCCCCAATGTCCCCAATGTCCCCGCTGTCCCCGCAGGTGGCCGTGCCCAGGTGAACCAGGTGGTCGCTCACCCCTCGCAGCCGCTGACCATCACGGCCAGCGATGACCGCGCCATCCGCTACCTGGACAACCGCACAGGTGGGGCCATCAGGGTGATTAATTAGGGGGTAATTAGGATAACGAGCAGGTGTCATTACCCTTAATGAGGCCAGGAAAGGGGTGTGGCCTTCCCAGCCCCACCAATTTATGCCACACCCCCTGCTCGGCCACGCCCTTTCCCTGGCCACGCCTCCACCCGAGTCCCCTGCCCTTTTGCTGACCACACCCTCTTAGGCCACACCCCTCCACTGACCACGCCCTGTGTGGCCCCGCCCAACCACGCCCTGACCCACACCCCCGCTCCCTGCTGACCACACCCTCTCAGGCCACACCCCTCCATTGACCACACCATTAGGCCACACCCCTGCTGACCACACCCTCTCAGGCCACACCCCTCCAGTGACCACACCTTTAGGCCACACCCCCTGCTGGCCACACCCTCTCAGGCCCCGCCCCTCCATTGAGCACACCTTTGGGCCACACCCTCTGCTGGCCACACCCCTCCAGTGACCACACCTTTAGGCCACACCCCCTGCTGGCCACACCCTCTCAGGCCACACCCCTCCAGTGACCACACCATTGGGCCACACCCCCTGCTGGCCACACCCCTCCAATGACCACACCATTCGGCCACACCCCCTGCTGACCACACCCTCTCAGGCCCCGCCCCTCCATTGACCAAACGATTAGGCCACACCCCCTGCTGGCCACACCCTCTCAGGCCCCGCCCCTCCATTGAGCACATCATTAGACCACACCCCCTGCCGACCACACCCTCTCAGGCCACACCCCTCCAGTGACCACACCATTAGGCCACACCCCCTGCTGGCCACACCCTCTCAGGCCACACCCCTCCATTGACCACACCATTGGGCCACACCCCCTGCTGGCCACACCCCTCCATTGACCACACCTTTAGGCCACACCCCCTGCTGACCACACCCTCCCAGGCCCCGCCCCCGCTGACCACGCCCCCCTCCCCAGGTAAGGTCGTGCACTCCATGGTCGCTCACCTGGACGCCGTCACCTGCCTGGCCCTGGACCCCAGCGGAGCCTTCCTGCTGTCCGGCAGTGAGTGACCACTGACCCCTGAGTGACCAATGAGTGACCCTGAGTGACCACTGACCAATGACTGACCAATGACCAATGAGTGACCAATGAGTGACCGCTGAGTGACCAATGAGTGACCACTGACCAATGAGTGACCAATGAGTGACCACTGACCCCTGAGTGACCAATGAGTGACCCTGAGTGACCACTGACCAATGAGTGACCAATGAGTGACCAATGAGTGACCAATGAGTGACCGCTGAGTGACCAATGAGTGACCAATGAGTGACCACTGAGTGACCCTGAGTGACCATGAGTGACCAATGAGTGACCACTGAGTGACCCTGAGTGACCACTGAGTGACCACTGAGTGACCACTGAGTGACCCTGAGTGACCCATGAGTGACCACTGAGTGACCAAGTGACCCTGAGTGACCAATGAGTGACCAATGAGTGACCACTGAGTGACCACTGAGTGACCCTGAGTGACCAATGAGTGACCCTGAGTGACCCTGAGTGACCACTGAGTGACCAGTTAGTGATCACTGAGTGACCCATGAGTGACCAATGAGTGACCCTGAGTGACCACTGAGTGACCAATGAGTGACCCTGAGTGACCAATGAGTGGCCACTGACTGCTGAGTGACCAATGAGTGACCCTGAGTGACCAATGAGTGACCCTGAGTGACCATTGTCAGTGTCACCTGTCCCAGTGTCCCCAGGTGTGTCTGTGCGTGTCCAGGTGTGTCTGTGTGTGTCTGTGCGTGTCCAGGTGTGTCCCCAGGTGTGTCTGTGCGTGTCCAGGTGTGTCCCCAGGTGTGTCACCCCTCTGTCCCCAGTCACGGCTGCTCCCTGCGCCTGTGGCACCTGTGGCACCTGTGTCAGCAGCGTCACCTCACCCGTGTCACCTGTGTTACCTGTGTCACCTGTGTCAGCCGTGTGACCACACCTGTGTGCAGGAGTTACCTGTGGCACCTGTGGCACCTGTGGCACCTGTGGCACCTGTGTGACCACACCTGTGTCACCTGTGTCCCCTGTGTCACCTGTGTCCCCTCACCTGTGTCACCTGTGGTACCTGTGTGACCACACCTGTGTGCAGGAGTTACCTGTGTCACCTGTGGTACCTGTGGCACCTGTGTGACCACACCTGTGTCCCCTCACCTGTGGCACCTGTGTCCCCTGTGTGACCACACCTCTGTCACCTGTGTTACCTGTGTCCCCTCACCTGTGTCACCTGTGTCACCTGTGTGACCACACCTGTGCAGGAATCACCTGTGTCCCCTGTGTCACCTGTGTCCCCCCAGGTCATGACTGCTCTCTCCGGCTCTGGCACCTGTCCGAGCACACCTGTGTGCAGGAGTCACCTGTGTCCCCTGTGTCCCCTGTGTCACCTGTGTTTCACCTGTGTCACCTGTGTCCCCTGTGTCCCCTGTGTCACCTGTGTCACCTGTGTGTCCCCTGTGTCACCTGTGTCCCCTGTGTCCCCTGTGTCACCTGTCCCTCTCTGTGTCCCCAGGTCACGACTGCTCTCTCCGCCTGTGGCACCTGTCCGAGCACACCTGTGTGCAGGAGTCACCTGTGTCACCTGTGTCACCTGTCCCTCTCTCTGTCCCCCCAGGTCACGACTGCTCTCTCCGCCTGTGGCACCTGTCCGAGCACACCTGTGTCACCTGTGTCACCTGTCCCTCTGTCTGTCCCCAGGTCACGACTGCTCTCTCCGCCTGTGGCACCTGTCCGAGCACACCTGTGTCACCTGTCCCTCTGTCTGTCCCCAGGTCACGACTGCTCCCTGAGGCTCTGGCACCTGTCCGAGCACACCTGTGTGCAGGAGCTCCCCGCCCATCGCCGCAAGCACCACGAGGCCGTGCTGGCCGTGGCCTTCCACCCCCGCCGCGCCCTCAGCGCCAGCGCCGGCGCTGACGCCCTGGCCAAGGTGTTCGTCTGACACCTGGGCACACCTGGGCACACCTGGGCACACCTGGGCACACCTGGGCACAGCACTGGAACCGGACAGGAGGTGGCGCCGTTTGTTCCTCCGCGGGTTGGTGGCACCTGGTGGTCTCTGTCACCTCCCGCTGCCCACAGAGCAGGTGTGGCACACCTGGCCACACCCGGGGACACACCTGGGGACACACCTGGTGGCACCTGGGCACACCTGGCCACACCCGGGGACACACCTGGTGGCACCTGGGCACACCTGGTGGCACCTGGTGGCACCTGGAGGACCGATCAGGAGGTGGCACCTGTCACCTCCCCCAGAGCAGGGTGACACCTGGGCACAGCTGGACACACCTGGTGGCACCTGAGGACAGCTGGACACACCTGGGGACACCTGGGCACAGCTGGACACACCTGGTGGCACCTGGGCACATCTAGGGACTCACCTGGAGGCACCTGGGGACACCTGGACACACGTGGAGACACCTGGGGACACCTGGGCACAGCTGGACACACCTGGGGACACCTGGGCACACCTGGGCACACCTGGTGGCACCTGGGCACACCTGGAGGCACCTGGGGACTGCACCAGGACAGGACAGGAGGTGGTGCCAGTGTGCCAGGGGCACCTGTGGTGGCACCTGTCACCTCCCCGATATTGCAGTGACACCTGGGCACACCTGGTGGCACCTGGGGACAGCACCAGCACCGACCAGGAGGTGGCACTGTTTGTTCTTCTGTGTGTTGGTGGCATCTGGTGGCCTCTGTCACCTCTGCCTGCCCACAGAGCAGGTGTGGCACACCTGAGGTGACACCTGGGCACACCTGGGGACCTCAGCACGGACAGGAGGTGGCACCACGGTGACGTCATTCGTGGGTGGCACCTGGTGGCACCAGGGACCAGGTGAGGTCACACCTGGGGACAGGAGGTGGCACTGAGGTGACATCGGTTACTTCTGTGTGCTGGTGGCACCTGGACAGGTGAGGTGGCACTTGGGCACACCTGAGGTGGCACCTGGACAGGTGAGGTGGCACCTGGACAGGTGAGGTGGCACCTGGGCACACCTGAGGTGGCACCTGGACAGGTGAGGTGGCACTTGGGCACACCTGAGGTGGCACCTGGACAGGTGAGGTGGCACCTGCCATTGTCACCTGTGGCTGAAGGGCTCTGTCCCCTCCCCCTGTCTTAAATCTGGGACAATTTGGGGGAATTTTTCCCCCAATTTTTAGGATTTTTCCCCCAATTTTTTCATATTTTCCTCCATCAGAAAAATCCCAAATTTGGGGGATTTTTCCCTCCAGGTAAATCCCAAATTTTTAGAATTTTTTTCCCTGTCTAAATCCCAAATTTTAGGGATTTTCCCCACAAATTTTTAGAATTTTTTTCCCTGTCTAAATCCCAAATTTTAGGGATTTTCCCCCCAAATTTTTTGAGTTTTTTTCCCTGTCTAAATCCCAAATTTTAGGGATTTTCCCCCCAAAATTTTTAGAATTTTTTTCCCTGTCTAAATCCCAAATTTTAGGGATTTTCCCCCCAGATTTTGGGATTTTTCCCTACGATTTTTGTATTTTCCCCCACCAGATAAATCCCAAATTTCGGGGATTTTTTTCTTCTGGATAAATCCCAAATTTTAGGGTTTTACCCCCAGTTTTAAAGATTTTTTTTCCCCTGGATAATTCCCAAATTTTAGGGACTTTTTTCCTCAATTTTTAGGATTTTCCCCCCAAATTTTTTGGGGTTTTTCCCCCAAGGCAATCCCAAATTTTGGCATTTTCTCCTCAATTTTTTTTTTAGGATTTTTTCACCTGGAAAAATCCCAAATTTTTAGGATTTCTCCCAATTTTTAGGATTTTCCCCCTAGATTTTTGGGATGTTCCCTCCCACATAAAAATCCCAATTTTTTTTTTCTGTTTCCCTTTAATTTTTAGGACTTTTTCCCCCCTGGAAAAATCCAAAATTTTGGAATTTCACCCCTTGGATAAATCCCAAATTTTAGGGATTCTCCACCTCCTCCCATTTTCGGGATTTCCCCCCCAGTTTTGGGGATTTTTCCCTCAATTTTTGGGATTTTTTTTCCCCCAAAATTTTGGGATTTTTTCCCCCCAAATTTTGGGATTTTCCTCCTAAATTTAAGAATTTTCCCTCCCCAATTTTTGGGATTTTTCCCTCCTATTTTTATGAATTTTTTTCCCAATTTTTGTGATTTCTCCCCCCCTCCCCCTCCAAATTTTGGGGTGTTTTCCACCAAATTTTGGGATTTTTTCCCCCCAATTTTAGGATTTCCCCCCAATTTTTGGGATTTTTCCCTCCCCAATTTTTGGCATTCCCCCCCCCCCCCCTCAATTTTTGGGATCTTCCCCTATTTTTTAATTTTTTCCCCAATTTTTGGGATTTCCCCCTTTGTAAATTTTGTACAGCCAAAAACTCCCCCAAATCCCCTAAAAATTCCCCAAATTCCTTTTGAAATTCCCCCAAAATCCCCTAAAATTCCCCCAAATCGGCCCCCCCGGGGCTGTCAGCGCTGCCTTATCACCGTGTGATAATCGGGGAGCCCCAAAATTCCCCAAATCCCCCCCAAAAATCCCCGGAATTGCCCGAAATTCCCCTTTTTCACGGAATTTTCTCGGATATTTATTTGGTGTTTTTTGGGGTTTTGGGGATTTTGGGGTGGGGGAGGGGCGGCAATAAAAGATTTTGGCAAAAACTGCGGTGGCACCGGGGGGGAGGGGATAAAAATGGGGCAAAAAGGGGCAAAAATGGGATTCAAAGGGACATTTCCAGTGTCACCAACCCCCCATTGTCCCCAATTCCCCTGAATTGTCCCCAAATTGTCCCCAAATCCCTCCCAGTGTCCCCAAATTTCTCCCACTGTCCCCAAATCCCCCAAATTGTCCCCAAATCTGTCCCATTGTGCCCAAATCCCTCCCATTGTACCCAAATTGTCCCCAAATCCCCCAAATTGCCCCCAAATCTCCTGAATTGTCCCCAAATCCCCTGAATTGTCCCCAAACCCCCCCCAGTGTCCCCAAATCCCCCAAATTGTCCCCAAATCCCTCCCAGTGTCCCCAAATCCCCCAAGTTGTCCCCAAATCTGTCCCAATGCACCCAAATCCCCCAAATTGTCCCCAAATCCCTCCCAGTGTCACCTTCTGTCACCAGAGGGACCCGCCCCCCCCGTGGGTTGGGGACATTGGGAACATTGGGGGGGTGGCACTAAGGGGCACAGGGGACATTGGGGGGACACCTGGGGACATTGGGGGACACGGGGAGGTGGCACTTGGGGACATTGGGGGCACGGGGAGGTGGCACTTGGGGACATTGGGGACACGGGGAGGTGGCACTTTGGGACACGGGGAGGTGGCACTTGGGGACATTGGGGGACACAGGGAGGTGGCACTTTGGGACACGGAGAGGTGGCACCTGGGGACATTGGGGGGCACGGGGAGGTGGCACCTGGGGACATTGGGGGACACGGGGAGGTGGCACTTGGGGACATTGGGAGGGGCACGGGGAGGTGGCACTTGGGGACATTGAGGAGTTCAAGGGACACTTGGGGGGGCACGGGGGTGACAGGAACCGGGACGGAGACACGATGGGGACACAAACTGGGACAGGGACACCAACTGCAATTGTGACAAAAACCGGGATGGGGACAGCACCAGGACAGGGACACCGTGGGGACATGGTGGGGACATGGTGGGGACAGGGACACCGTGGGGACACCGTGGGGACAGCACCAGGACAGGGACACCGTGGGGACAGCACCAGGACAGGGACATGGTGGGGACAGGGACACCATGGGGACAGCACCAGGACAGGGACACCGTGGGGACACCATGGGGACATGGTGGGGACAGGGACACCGTGGGGACAGCACCAGGACAGGGACACCGTGGGGACACCGTGGGGACATGGTGGGGACAGGGACTGGGACAGGAACTGAGATGGGGACACCAGAGGGGACAGGGACTGGGTTGGGGACATGAACTGGGACAGGGACACCATGGGGACACGATGGGGACATGAACCAGAATGGGGACACCGACTTCAATGGGGACAAGAACCATGATGGGGACAGGGACACCATGAGGACATGGTGGGGACAGGAACTGGGACAGGAACTGGGATGGGGACACCATGGGGACAAGGACTGGGTTGGGGACACCATGGGGACACCATGGAGACATGAACTGGGACAGGAACTGGGACAGGAACTGGGACAGGGACACGAACTGGGACAGGGACACCATGGGGACACCATGGGGACACCATGGGGACAGGAACTGGGATGGGGACCTGAACTAGGACTGGGGACAGGGAGTGAGATGGGGACACGATGGGGACATGAACCAGAATGGGGACACAGACTTCAGTGGGGACAAGAACCATGATGGGGACAGGGACAGGGACAGGGACAGGATGGGGACACAAACTTCAGTGGGGACAGGAACTGGGACAGGGACAGGAACTGGGATGGGGACAAGAACTGAGACAGGGACGTGATGGGGACACGAACTGGGATGGGGACCTGAATTAGGACTGGGGACACAAACTGGGACAGGGACAGGAACTGGGACATGATGGGGACAGGAACGTGATGGGGACATGAACTGGGACAGGGACCAAAATGGGGACAGAACCAGACTGGGACAGGGATGTGAACCAGAATGGGGACAGGAACCGGGATGGGGACAGGAACCGGGATGGGGACACAATGGGGACACAAAATTCGATGGGGACAAGAACCGGGACAAGGACCTGAACTCAGATTGGGGACAAGAACTGGGACGGGGACACGAAGGTGACATGAACTGGGACAGGGACCAAAATGGGGACAGGAACGTGATGGGGACATGAACTGGGACAGGGACCAAAATGGGGACAGAACCAGACTGGGACAGGGACGTGATGGGGACAAGAACTGGAACAGGGACATGAACCAGAATGGGGACATGAACCAGAATGGGGACAGGAACCGGGATGGGGACAGGAACTGGGATGGGGACAGGAACCGGGATGGGGACAGAACCAGACTGGGACAGGGATGTGAACCAGAATGGGGACAGGAACTGGAACAGGAACATGGACCAGAATGGGGACAGGAACCGGGATGGGGACACGATGGGGACACAGAATTCGATGGGAACAAGGACCTGAACTCGGACTGGGGACAAGAACTGGGACGGGAACACGAAGGTGACAAGAACTGGGACAGGGACAAAGACCAGAATGAGGACAGGAACTCAGGACACAAACTGGGACAGGGACATTGATGGGGACACCATGGGGACAAGAACCAGGATGGGGACAACACCCTGGAGGGGACACCAGACTGTCCCAGGCTGTCCCCAGGGTGTCCCCAGGGTGTCCCCAAGGTGTCCCCGCTGTCCCCAAGGTGTCCCCAAGGTGTCCCCAAGGTGTCCCCGCTGTCCCCAAGGTGTCCCCAAGGTGTCCCCGCTGTCCCCAGGTGTCACACGCCGGCCCCGGGCCGCGCATGCGCAGCCAGCAGCAGAGATCGGAAGAG
>JAWWMN010000443.1:0-10678 GCA_035047745.1 Catamblyrhynchus diadema | reverse complement strand
CAGAGATCTCCTGGAGGGAGGATTGGCTGTGGGAGAGATAAAGGAAAAACTGCCCCATGAACAGCAGAGAACTGCCCAGCTCTGACAGATGGGGATAGAACACACACACAGCTAAATATTTCAACCTAAGACAAAAATATTATATATAGGGCTGCAAGTTTAGAACCTGCACCTCACAGAGCATTGGGAAGTGTTTGGCCAAAGAGAGAAGCTACAACCCACTCTGTGTGCAGCCATCTATGGATTTCTCCTGCATTATAGGACTTGGCTGGATTTCAGTGGGAGTTGAAGCCATCTTTAAAAACCTGAATGTCTTCAAAAGCTCCATTCTGTACAGATAAAATGAGCAATCACCAATCTGATCATAGCATTGCTGTGAGTTTGGTTTGTGAGTCATGTAGTGTAAAGCATATTGGAAATAACAGCTCTCAGTGGTACAGCAGCCCTCATGTTCTATGTGTGTATATTTATTTATCTCTGTAAAGGTTGGCCATAAAAACAAGGTAAACATCACTGCTTTGGCTCTGGGAAAGGAGAGATTTGATACAATCCTTCTGTCTGAATGATGCTGCTCTACCATGCTGTTCTGGAAATAACACCAGGCTCCCTCTCACTCCTCTCTGGGCAAGAAGAGCTGTCCCAAAGGTGGCCCAATCTGTACATTTGCTTTGCTCTTTCTAAAAGTTGATTATTGTTCTTGAACTCGTTGCAGAGGTTGTGTGGGGTTTGCTCTTTGCTGATCTAATCGATGGCTCCCACACACAGAGGTCCGAGGGTGCCCTTTGGAATGGAGGGCTTTGTATGTGTAGGCACTGATCTGGGAGCTCAGAGGATTTTTAATTTCTGCAGTCTCTTTTATGGATGGAATTCTCTTGTCCAGCAGATGTCCAGAGAAAGCTAATGAAGGTCAGAAAGGAATGTGTATATTTTACTCTGGGTGTTAACTACAACTTGTCTTTTTGATCCAAGCCTGTTTTTTTATGTGCTGACATTTACATGAGTACAAATTGTGATCCAGCTTATTTCCAACTTTATGGAGATTTGCACAAATGAACTTTTCAGTTTGTGTTTACCAAGAGTGGGTTTCTGTGCTATGTGACCGGGTGAGGAGCTGAAGGGAGCAGAGACTCAGAAGGGAGCATTCAGCATTTTCAGGAACCATGTGCTGCTTCCTGGGAAGTACTGGGCAAAGTCATCCCATTAGCTCATCCCATTCTTCTGGGGTTAATGTAGGAACCCATTGATGACTATGAGGAATCCGAGAAATTGGGCATTTGTAGGACCCAGAGACAGCAAAGGTGGTCCAAGCTTTGAACATCCCAGGGTGAGTGACATGGCTTGAGGAAAGCTGTGTTTGTGTCCAGTGTCCAAAGGTTCTGTGAGACCCTCTCAGTGGGATGGGTCAGTAAATGGTGCTGCCATTGGAAAATAGGGATTGCAGGAGGGAGAGAGCTCTCAATAAACCCTGGGTACAGCCATCCCCTGTACCTGCCCTGTCTGAGCATCTGGAAAAGGTGTGAGCAGGTAACTTGTGCTGCCCACTGGGGACCTGAGGAACCTCCCAGGCAGCCACTTCCAGCCTCTGTGTCCAGCAGAGGTCTGGTTCTTGGAGTAAAGCCTCCAAGCAGTGTGAAGGCTGGAAACTCCCTCTCTGGTGCTTTGGGTACTGGTGGATAGGGGTGGACTCCAGTAAGTGCTTGGCTGCCTGGAAGCCAACGTGACAGGAATGATGTGACACCTACCTGGCAGTGTGGAAAAATAGTACCAAAAGTCTGAACTTCAAGCTAAATACTGGTAAGACTGAGAACAGAAGGGCATGGCTGACTCATACAGACCTCTTCTGTTAAATTTTATTTTGTGGTCTCTCAACAGGTCATAGAATCACAGAATGGTTTGGGTTGGAAGGCACCCTAAAGACCATCCAGTTCCAGCCCTCTGCCATGGGCAGGGATGCCTTCCACCATCCCAGCGTGCTCCAAGCCCTGTCCAACTTGATGTAGAAGATCAGGGATACTTAAAGCTATTTGCAAATTGTTGTAAGAGAGAGAACAGTAATGAAGGAGTGCTGAAGTGAAGCTGGCCAGAAAAGGACGAACAGAGAGGGCTTCTTCCCCTGTGCTAAAGAAATGCATAGATTAAACTGCTGCATTTACCAAATGTTAATGTTGAAAAGGATCTTTACATTCCTTGGGGGTGAAATAAGCCTGTGTTCATTTTTTAAAGCAGCCTGCATCTGTGCTTTTGCACATGGAATAATGTGAACATGCTGAGGTATGGCCAAGTGCATGCCAGCAGCCTCCTGTGTTCTGGCTGTGCTCTCATCTGCTTATCCAATTAGGAAATTAACTTTAGGAGGGTTGCATATGGACATGGAGGCTGACACTGAACCACAGCCCTCAGCACAGTGTTGCTATCCTTGTAAAGTGGCACTTAATAACCTTAAAAGACTTTGGAGATACGTGGATTTGCTTCCCATAAGGATAAGATAATGCTTATCTGCTCTAACACTTATCATCCTCCAAACACATTACAAACTTAGCTAACCACTGAGTATAGAAATTATATATGTAAATAAGGCAGACTAAAAGTGGTTTTATCAGCATTTAGGTGAATGTAATAGCACTACACCCACAGACTGGTAATATTAAGGTTTTAACAGGTAGGTAATACATTAACTTAAATGCTAAGAAATTCCCTGATTAAGATAAATAACTAAGTGTAAATAACTGAGAGGAGGGAAAAGCTGTTTGTAGGCAGTAGGGCCCAAACTTTAATGGTGTTGTTGAGCTAAAATAGTTCTTTATACGAGCAGAACCTTGGTAAGTGCAATTCTTTGATATAAGAAATGATGATGTGGAGATAAGGGATAACACGATGGGGATGTAGCTGCCGTGTTAACTGATGGATGTCACACAGCTGGGATGCTGCTTCCCTGTCTGTCCCACTGCCAGGATGTTTCTGAAGCAGAAAATAACTGTATTATGTAGGAGGGCTTTCACATATTGTATAGCAACTTGATGAAAATTGCCACTTTAACATTTAGGATATACCAAACTATCACCGTCACAGTTTCTGAAAAATCTCTTTGTCCAGGATTTTCTCCTGGGAAACTGAGAAGCCTCAGTGAAAAATGAAAACAATATTATCTCATTTGCTTCTCCTGTGATTTTCTGCCTTGGAATGTGTTTGGAGATTGTTTATCCAACAGGTGATTGTTTCATTGGTTTCATGTGAATTGTTTTTACTTATTGGCCAATCAGGGGCAAGCTGTGTCAGACTGGAGAAAGAGTCACAAGTTTTCATTAGTATCTTTTAGCCTTCTGTCTGTATCCTTTCGCTATTCTTTAGTATAGTTTAATATAGCATTCTTTAATATAATGTAGATCATAAAATAATAAATTAGCCTGCTGAGAACATGGAGTCAGATGCATCATTCCTTCCTTCCAGAGATGGGGGTCCCAGAAAATACAACACCAAACAGATTTGGTTTCCATATTCTTTATTAGGAATAATGAAAATTATGCATTCAGTACCTGCTTTTAAAAGTTCTCAGCCTAAACTTTCTCACAGCAGGAGAGAGGTCTGCACAGGCTCAAGGCACCTGAGAGCTGCTGCCTGTAAATTATTCTTAGCAGGTTCCTGAGAATTGGGTTTGATACTGATCAAGGAATGAATAAAGGAAGTACTTCTTAGAGAAATAATAGAGTTAAAAGGTGAAGCTTAAGAGAGACATTTGGAAGCATCTGGAAGCTCAGACGTTAATGTGACATTTAGTTTGCAACCCATCTGACAAGGAGCTGATAGATAATTTGGGGTTTGATGGTTGTTTGGCATCATGATCCAAATATTCCCTGACATTGACAATGAATGAGTAATAAGCCAGTAACACATTTGTCGTGCAGAGACAATGCAGGATTCATGGGATGCAACAGCAGTGACCAGAATACAGTGACAACAGTGGTGTTTTAGTTTTGCATATTAATTCAGGCCTCCCTGAATGGAGAAACAATCTTCCCTGGCTGGTAGAAATCACAAAGGTACATTAGATTTACACTGCCTATTTAGTTGTGCAGCTATGAGAAATATCTCCCCAGGGATACAAAACACCCAGCAAGATGCTGTAATTATGTGAATAATAGTCCTACTTGTGAGCCTCAGTCTGGATCAGGAATGTCCTGTTGTGTCTCCAGGGAGAGACACTTGGAATTGGATTTATATGAAGAAGCATGGGCATGTAGAGATGTTTCAGTGCCTGGAGGCTTCCAGCTGCCGCTCCAGAGGGCAGGACTCTGCCCATGGTGTTCTCCCTGCGGGGCTTCCAAAGCATCCTGGATACCCCAGCCCTTTGGGAAGGCAGCAGGAATTGCTGAGGAGCAGTCCTGTGCTTGTTGTCTTGGAGATCTCCCCTCTTGACCAGGCAGGAGTGATGGATGAAGTTGGCTTCAGGCACATGCTCTCCATGTGCCTGGATTTTGGGGAATCTTCTGGTCCATTCCAGGCCATCCTCCCTTCTTATCCTCTCCTGGCAGAGAGCACAAGTGTTGCTGATCAGAAAATGCAGCCTGTGAGAAACCCACCTGTTAACAACAGCAAAGGGAAATGAGCCTGCTCAGGTAACCAAGGAGGTTTTACTAATTTTGTGATTCATGCCACTAATCTTTGCCTAAAATGGAACATCTGCTCCAGATGTTGCTGGCAGGCTGCCACTTCCCAGCTCCTCAGACACGCCTGAGCTATGGGGTGTAGCTGAGGGCATTCTGCATGCTGATAGATTACATTTAAAAGAGAGGCTTATTTTTGGTAAGATGTCCTTATCAAAGTCTGCAAAGGGCTGTTCAAGCTGAATACTCGGAGTATTGACCCTCCTGTGAGTCAACAGCAGTGATTCAACTCAGAAATGTATCAGAGCAGCACAGAGATTATTTTTCCTAAACAGTTCTGGGAGTACAAGCAACTGTATTTTCCAGCCCCAAGTCCCCATGGTCAGATTTGTTCTAGAAATTGTTGAATGCTTTACACCTTATAGCTACAAGCCTTGCTATTTCTGCCTATAAATCTAATAGCTATCGACCCACATTCTGACATCCCCTGACGGTTATCTAAAAATAATGCAGGAATGATGCAATGAGACGTAAAACTGTGAGGAGAGGGCTGTGCTGAGCCATCGCAGCCTGCTCTGGGTGCAGCTCAGGGCTCTGCTGCTCGGGTCCTTGGGGAGATGCAAAGTTGCCTGAAAAAGGAAGAAAATTCCTGGTGAGTTGGATAAAAATCACAGTTTGTGTTTCCCTTTTTTAAATCTGATACTTGGTGCTCGCTGTGTAATGAATGCCAGTTCTGTGATCCTGCCCTCCCAGGGGTTCCTCCCTGGGAGTCTCTCTGATCCCTGATACCCCAGAGAGCCATGCCAAGGGCTGTCTGCCATGTCACAGCACTTGTTCTGCCTTGGAACAGGAAACACTGACAGCATCACCGGCTCTCTGCTGTGGGAGTAATCTGAAAACTCAGCTTTAATGGATTTGTTATAAAAAGGGATCCCCCTGGGCTCTGTGACCCAAGCTGCTGTGCAGGAGCACCATTCTTCCGGCTGACAGGGAAAATGAGAGATCTCTGGAGCTCTGGGGCTGTGTCACACACAGTCAGTCAGCACATCTTCCCTCACAGCTGCAGTGCCGTGGTGCGCACGGGGATTTAATTCCAGAGCAGTAAAAACACCAGTGTGGTGTGTCAGCATGGGATGATCAGGAGGAAGGAGGGAAGGGGAGTCCTTGGCTCCTCTCCGCTTTAGTGCCCTTATTATGTGCAAGTGGAAATGACTTAGAATCACAGACTGGGCTGGGTTGGAAAGGACTTTAAAGCCCATCCTGTTCCACCTCTACCATGGCAGGGACACCTTCCGCTGTCCCAGGCTGCTCCAAGCCCCATCCAGGTTGCCTTATGCACTGCCAGGGATCCAGGAGCAGCCACAGCTGCTCTGGGCAACCTGAAGAATTCCTTCCCAATATCCCATGGAACCCTGCCCTTTGTCAGTTTACAGCCCTTTGGTCTTGTGTCACTTGCCATGGTTTGAGGTGTGAGCGTCCCCAGCGCCTCCGTGGCTCTGGAAGGGGAAGGCTCAGGCTGAGAATAGCTGGGCTCTGCCATGTGCTGCCTCTGAGCATCCTTGATCACTCTGCCTGCATTCCCCAGCACCCAAAAGGGATACAGGAGTTCCTTTGCTCCCATCTCCTCTGTGGAACAGCAGGGCCTTTCTGTGTTGGTGGGCCCTGGAAGTGCCAATTGCTGTTCCTTTGTGTCTAAGTGCTGACACAGAAAGCAGAAAGCCATTACAAGGGAGAAATCAGCAGTGGATTAACAGACACCAGCAGAGCCCCAGCTGAGTTATTCTGGGTGTTTCCTTGAGCTGCAGAGCCTCAGAGAGCCACACAAGGTTTCTTACCTGCTGGTTGTCAGAATTTACTTAACCTTAGCTTTAATCTTCATTAGCTTATGCAGTATTTTGGGCAGGGTAATGGCCTGCCATGGTTGTGCCTGTTCTCAGAGCATAAAGGTAAAGTGAGAAGGTTAATTTTTAAGTAACAATTAGAATCTCTTTCTGGGTCTTTGCCTATATTACACTTTAAATGGAATCATGAGGGCAGTCACGTTTTCACCAAATTACTGCTAATTCTTCCAAAAGAGTTGCTTGATCACACTTTACAAACACAAAGCAGAGGAGGAGAATATAAAAGTGAAAAGCCATTTAATGAATTTTAAAGATTGCTTATATTTCATTATTGGATTTTAAATTTTTGTTGACCTTTGTGTTTTTAGTATTTGCTGCTTTCAGAGAGGTGGGCTGGAACACTGAATGCTTTAAATATCAGGGAACATAAACCCCCCATTCTGCTGGATTTTATTGCAGTATTTCCTCTTTACACTGACAAGACAATAACAGTAATAACCATTATCCTGGTGTAAACCACATCGTGCCTTACCCTTTGCTAAGTATAGCCCAAACAACATAATGTGGGATTTCAGTTTGCTGGAAGTTGTTGCTCTTGTCATCAGGAGGGACTGGTGTCACCACTGAGGGCAGCAGGATCCAGCAGGAAAGGCTTGGGGCTCAGTTTTAACTCTGATGTTTTGTGTGATGCTCCACCAGTCACACAGAATAATATTAGAAAAAATATGTAAGTTAGGGATTTATGTTTCCTTCTGTAGTACTGAAGGGATGTCTTAAGGACTGGAAGAGATGAGGTTTTTATGTGGGGAATGATATGAGAACAAAGAAAACCTTGCAGACGAGTTTTGGCTGTTTGAAGATACTTGGAACTGGCATCAAAGAGGTGGGAACAGCAAAAGTGAGGCAGGAGAGATGCTGGGTGTGCTTCTTCCTCCTTAGGGAATTTCTAGAGTGGCTCAGGCTGGAAGGGGCCCAGCGGGTCCCTGGTGCCACCTCCCTGCCCAGGCAGGGCCATCCCAGAGCACAGGGCACAGCATTGTGTGCACAGGGCTCTGCAGTATCCCTGCCGAGGGAGACTCCAGCCCCTCCCTGGGCAGCCTGCTCAGGGCTGGGCACTGCCCAGGGCAGAAGTTGTGCCTCCTGGGCAGGGGCAGTGCTGGGCATCCATTCCAGGGCTGGGCTGGAGCCTGGATGAAGTGATTCCCCCTCCCTTGGGCTGTGACCTTGCCCCGTGGCCCTGAATGGTTTCTGTCCCTGATATTTGGTGCTCTAAACCAGTGAGAAACAGGCTGTTCCCAAACCACTTAATACAAATGATGCAGAGTGATTGGGTGGAAGGAGAATTAGACCTGAAGTTGTGTTAATTCCCTGTCACTTTTGGATTTCAAACTCCTCTTGGTTTAAATCTTTATTAATTGCATGATGATTATAGTGAAGGGAAGATAAGTTAGAAAATGAAATAATAGAGTCATAGAATACCCTGAGCTGGAAGGGGCCCACAGGGATCATCCAGCCCAGCTCATGGCCCTGCACAGGACACCCCAAAAATTAATAAAGCAATCATTAAAGGGACACACAGAGGGACCCTGGCTGTGGGAAGCTGGGGGAACCAGAATTTCAGTTTGGAGGAGCAGGTGCTGCTGGTGAGACAGGGCTCTTTGGGTGAAGTGACAGGGTGGACCCTGCCAGTCTGGTTTTCAGGCCCCTCAGGTGGAATTCAGGAAGAAACCTTCCATCTCAGGAGTAATAAATTATTAATTTACCCTGTGAGATGAGGGGGCTGCTCTCTCTGGCACGAAGGGGCGCGCTTCACACGTGGGGCTGTTTGCTCAGTGCTGTCAGGAGGGGACAGTGAGTGAGGTGCATCATGCAGGTGATTTATGGAGGTGCAGACACCCCTCAAACCTCCTGTCAGAAGTGTCTGGAGGTGGTTCCTGCCTTTTGCAGTGTCTGACATGGGAGGAGTTGTGGGGTCAGGTCATATTGACTTGATTTGCCTTTGGATCAAGCACTGAATCAATACTGACTTTCTGGGGGAGTTTAATCCCTGTTCTGACAGACATGAAAGGGGCTAGGCAGTAAAATGGGATTTTACACTTTTAGCAGTCTTTTCCTAGTAAGTTGCTCAGCTTCCAAGTACTAATTAATCTGTGTCCTATCCATGAATTTTGCTTCCTACTGATGCTGTCTGTTTGATCTGAGAGCAGCACCAGACCTTGCAAATTAGGGCTGCCAGCCAGGCTGCAATGAGGACAGAGAACAGGAAGGAATAAAACTTAGACATCACATTGGAGGCCTTCAGCATAATTTATGCTCTTTGTGCAGCTGTTTGAAAAATCCTGGAATTCCCCATAATGTCCAGCTCTGCATATCCAGAAACACCCAGCTCCAATTCCAGAAATTCCAAAGAAATTTGATTTGGATCTCCCTATTTACTCCAAAGCTACAGATCTGGGTGGAGACATTTCTGGTATCATTTTATTCTGAGGCTGCCCAGACTTTTCCAGCATGAGAAACTGCTTTAATTTGTTTATAATTTTTCCATTTAGACTGAGATAGTCAGATATTGTCAAGATCATGTTTGTTTTTAATGACATCAAACTGGTCCACATGTTTCTGGGAAAGATGTGTGAGAAGAATCACAGAATGTCCTGAGCTGGAAGGGAGCCTCAAGGATTATCCTGGCCCTGCCCAGACACCCCAACAATCCCAGCCTGGGCATCCCTGGGGGCTCCTGGAGCTCTGGCAGCCTCAGGGCTGTGCCCATTCCCTGTTCCATGTACCACGAACAGGCACCATTGTCCTCATGGAGGGACAGAAGTGGCTATAAAGGGACAATGAATGGAGTGGTTGAACTAAAAAAAAAACGGGGCTGAGAAATCATGGGAGCAGAGAAAGGGCTGGATGAGGAGGCTGAGATGGGTGGGGACCTTTGGAATATGGGGCATGGAATGGGACAGGGTGTCCAAGGAGCAGCAGTCCTGGGGCATCTCTGGTTTCCTTCAGGAATATTTGAATGTGTGCAGCTGCTTATTTTGTTACAAGTAGTGGAAGAAGAGCTTGCCACAAAAGAAGTGTCTTTTCAACTCACTACTTTATGTATATTAAGTATAACTGAAAGGAGAGGTACTTCCAGAAGCCTTAGTGGCAAATGGAGTCCCTGAAGTTTGTTCTGGTTTGGTGATTCCAGTGTGAGCCTCGCTCAGGAGATGAGTGGGTGCAAAGCAGGGCAGGTATTATTAGCTGTGCAAAGCAAAACAATACAGTTGCTGCGGAAAAATTACAGGGTTTGTGCTGAAGCAGATATTTAACCTTTGTTTTTACAACTCCAGAAATGAAGCAGTTTGTTTCTTAATGTGGGTTTAATGCTGCAAGTGTGTGCTGACTGGGTTTTCACATCGAATGGAAGAGATGCTGGGCTATTAAAGTCTGGTTTAACGATCCCTTTTCCCATAACTCCTAATATTTGCCATTTACTAATTATGATGTTCTGAAGTAGTTTGCATTTGCAGTAGATGTTTTAAATGCTGCAGCTGTTTTAGTTTCAAGCTAACTGCTGGTGACTTTTTTTTTTTAAGAAGTATTGTGTGTTATTGGTGATTTTTGGGGGCTAGCAGGAAGAGCTCACCTCAGACTGTTCTTTATTAGGAGGTTTTCGATGGCCAGGCCTCCAGTGGAAGCAGAACTAGAAGAGGCAAATACTGGAGAATACAGAAGCTTTCTGTGAGCATTGTTTTGTGGTGTAAACTCCTGTGAATCAGCGAGGGTGTGCCCAGGGGTGGCTGCTTTGGGGCCCTCTGTGATTTGGGATGTACTGCTGTGTTTGTTTGTGTTTTTAAATCCTTGGGATTTTCTGGCAGTTTTACTACGAGGGAAATGTCTTGGTTTGAGAGGTCACAGCCTGGGCAGCAGCTTCTCAAGGAGACTGTGGGAATGAAAAGATCAGAGTGGTTTGGTCATGGCCCATTTTGCTGCTCCAAGGGACAGTGGGATGGGACAGGTGACCTCATTTAGGGCCCCACAGATGTACTGAGGACACTAGCCTTTGGTTTTAGCGCAAGGTTTGGGGTGCAGGGGTGGCTTCTGTGGGGAGCTGCTGGGAGCTTCCTCCATGTCCAGGGGAGCCAACAGCAGCCAGCGGCTCCCAGGGAGATCCAGGGGGAGCAGAGATCCCCCTGCAGGGCCAGGAGGAGCCCAGGGCAGAGCAGGGGCGGCTGAAGAGGCTCTGAGCCCATG
>JAWWMN010000442.1:0-10681 GCA_035047745.1 Catamblyrhynchus diadema | reverse complement strand
TCTCAGGGAAGCGGGATGGGCTCTCAGGGGGTGCGGGAGCGGGATGGGCTCACAGGGGAGCGGGATGGGCTCTCAGGGGGTGCGGGAGCGGGATGGGCTCTCAGGGGATGCGGGAGCGGGATGGGCTCACAGGGGAGCGGGATGGGCTCTCAGGGGGTGCGGGAGCGGGATGGGCTCTCAGGGGGTGCGGGAGCGGGATGGGCTCAAAGGGGGTGTGGGAGCGGGATGGGCTCTCAGGGGGTGCGGGGACGGTGGGGGCTGGTCGGATGGAGGCGGAGGCAGGCGGGGGAAGGCGGTCCCAGGGACAGCGGGGGACGGCGCTCGCCGCCTTCCCGGCCATAAAGCGGCGGGGCCAGGGCCGGGCGGGCGGAGAGGAGTGGCGGGAGCGGCGCGGCCGGAGCGCACGGCGGGAGCGCAGCGGAGCGGCCGGGCCGCCCTGCCGAGGTAACGGGGGCGGCGGGGTCGGGGTCCCGCGGCCGGGGAGCGCCGGGACGGCAGCGGGGCTGAGCCGGGCTGTCCCCGCCGCTGTCCCCGCTCAGGACCCCGCCGGGTCCGCGCCTGGGGCGGGCAGAGGGGACAGCGGGGCCGCTCTGCCCGTGCCCCCCGAGCCCCCAGCCCAGCATGGGCAGCCCCCCAGCCTGACAAAGGGATGCGAGCTCCGGGCGCGGGCGGCTGCTGCCCGCCGGGCTGTGCCGCGGGCATGGAATCGCCAGGGAAAGGGAGCCAGAGCCACGGCGGGAGGGGACCGGGAAGCCGGGACCGCGCTGATCCTCTTTCCATCCTTCCGTCTCTTCTTTGCCCAAGTCACTCCTTGTTCAAAGACGATTCTCCCTGTGAGCCGGGAGGAGCAGTGGAACGCTGGCTCAGCTCTGCCCCCGTACCCGAAAGTGCCCACAGTTCTGTCTTTGTCCTTTAGTTGCTCCAGAATTTGTGTTGGGATCCTTGGGAGCAGCTCCTGGGATTCTTTGCGGCAGGACATGAGGACGGGGCGAGCCCTTGGGCTGTTCCTTGGGTGTGGGACCGGTCCTGGGGGGTCCCAACCTCCGAGCAGACCCAGGGCAGCCCTGAGATCTCCCAGGGAGGGGGCAGAGCTGGAGGTCAGCTCAGGGAACCCCTTCCCTCCGTGGTCTCCCAAATGCCTGCACAGAGCACGGCATGGATCCAGGCTCCGGCTGCTGAGCCAGGTTTATGTAAGCTGCTGATTTGCAGTGTCAAGAGACATCCAAGAACCGGCTTGCCTTTGGAAAATGTACAAATCCGTGGCATCTGCCACGGAGCAATTGCTGTAGCAGCAGCCCAGGATTTGTCTTGGTCCCAGTCCCTTGGAGAGGTTCTGCCATCTCCCAGCTTGGCTGCGAGTCCCTGTTGAGCACTTTCCAGGAGCAAGGACAGATCAGGAGTGCCAAAAGGCTCTGTCCCTCTGTCCTTCAGGGAGCTGGTGCCGCTTTTCCCCAGCACCCCCGGGGTGGTCCCTGAGTGGCCCCACAACCCCTCCAGCCCCGGCTCTGCGGGGCCCCTGCACTGGAACTCCTCCCTCGGCAGCTGCTGCTGCCCGCAGGATGCGGGGCTGGCGGGTCCCCAGGGTGTGGCAGCCCTGCCTTTCCTGTTGTTGACAGCAGCCCCACGTCCCTGCACCTTCCTGGGCAGAGAGGCTGAGCCCCTCTGCTGCCTGGAGAGCTCAGGTGGAGATGGCACGGGCAGTGTGCCACGGTAGGGGAGGTGGCTGTGGATAATGCTGCTTGTTCCAGCAGCCGGGGATCGGGGAAGAGAGATGACTTCCAGACTCCTGGAGAGACAAGGATCCGGTCCTGCCCTGCCTGCTGACCCAAACCAGGCATTTAGTGGTGGCTTGGCAATGCCGGATTGGACTCCATGATCTTAGAGAGCTTTTCCAGTCTAAACAATTATATGATTCCATGTGTGATCTGGCTTGGGATCATTTCCAATCACCTGGGACTGGGGCAATGGCTTGGGGCCCCTTGGGATGCCCTGCAGTCAGCTGGGATCAGGGCGGTGGGCTGTGTTTTGTGGCAGTTCTGACACGGTTTTGACCTGTTTGTGCTGCAGGAGGGAGCAGTGGGAGCTCACCATGGCCCTGGCAGACCCCGCGAGCTGTGCCAAAGGTGGCGAGGACAGCAGCCCCTTCCCCGAGATCATCGAGCTGAACGTGGGCGGGCAGGTGTACATCACCCGGCTGCCCACGCTGCGCAGCGTGCCCGGCTCGCGCCTCTGGGAGATGTTCACGCAGCCGAGCGCGCGCTCGCTGGCCCGCGACAGCAAGGGCCGCTTCTTCGTGGACCGCGACGGGTTCCTGTTCCGCTACATCCTGGATTACATGAGGGACCAGCAGCTGGTGCTGCCCGAGCACTTCCCGGAGCGCGGCCGCCTGCAGCGCGAGGCCGAGTACTTCATGCTGCCCGAGCTGGTGAAGCTGCTGGTGCCCAAGCTCAGCGAGCAGAACTCCCTGGGGGACGATCCCTGCCAGAGCGACCCGGAGGAGCCGTCCCCCGGCACAGACGCCGCGCGCAGCCTGGGCTCGGCCGCCGCCGCTCTGCCCGCCGCGGGCACCGAGGGCCGCAGGGCAGGGTTCATCACCATCGGCTACCGCGGCTCCTACACGCTGGGCAGGGACAGCCAGACGGACGCCAAGTTCCGCAGGGTGGCCCGGATCATGGTGTGCGGCAAGACCTCGCTGGCCAAGGAGGTCTTTGGGGACACCTTGAACGAGAGCAGGGACCCGGACAGGCCCCCGGAGAGGTACACGTCCAGGTACTACCTCAAATTCACCTTCCTGGAGCAAGCCTTTGACAAACTGGCCGATGCTGGCTTCCACATGGTGGCCTGCAACTCCACGGGCACCTGTGCCTTCGCCCACGAGCAGACGGACGACAGGATCTGGACCTCTTACACCGAATATGTTTTCTATCGTGAGTGACACAAAACCAACCCTCCGCCAACCAACCACTGACTGTCCCTTTCCTGTCCTGTGCTGGCTGTGGCCTAGAAGGTAGAGATCCATCCCTGAATCCCGGCGTCCTCCCTTTCGCCTCCTTTTCAGTTGGTTCTTGGGTTTTTTCCCTCCTCCTTGCTCCACGTTGAACCTGCCCAGCTCTTCCTTGTAGCAGCTGCTGACCACCAACCTTCCTCCCTCTCCGTGACCTCTGCAGTCGCTCCCAACCCTCCCTGGATGTGTGGACTCGGACACTGCTGTGGACGTGGGCTGGGTGGGAGGGGTGGGACACACCGGACACTGCTCTGGGCTGGCATTCCTGCAGCTGGATGGGCTTGGACACTGGACTGGGCTCTGTCCCGTGCAGCTCCACGGGATCCTGCTGCACATACCGGGGGTTCGGAGAGGAATCCTTGGGCTAAAGATATGGGAAAGGTGGGAAGCAGAGCCAGGGAGGGGGTGGGGGCTGGGAAGTGGCAGCCTGGCAGCACGGCTGGATTGGCAGGAGCCCTGTAAGCAGCTTAGCCTGAGGCTGGCAGCGCTTGGGAAGGGGAGAGGCTCCTCCTGTGCTCGCAGCTCTGAGCTCAGCCATCGCCGCGGCTCCGGGATGCCTCGGGAGGGATCCTGGGGGGATTTTGGGGAGGGTGGGAGGGCAGGTGTTCTGTGAGGGAGGTGGGGGGGAGCGGGGAAGGTTTGATGTGCTCGGGGGTGTAAAATGCTTATACAGCTCTCCAGCTCCTTGGAGCCTTGTCAGCCAAAAAGTCCCTTCATTTTTGCCTGGGAGCACAACGGGAATCACGGGGATGAGGTTGGAATGCTCCGGTGGTGTTCAGGCCACAGCTTCACTCAGCAAAGGGAATTTTGGCCATTTGGGTGATCCCCCATGAGGTGTCTCCAGTCCCAGCTCTCCAGGCCCTCCTGGGGCTGGAGCTGCTGCTGCTGCTCTCCCCCACTGGGCAATGAGGAATAAAGGGACAGCCCGGAGTGGCCGTGTGCCCCCGTGCCCAGCTGGCACAGGACAGGGGAGGTTTGGGGTGGGGGGCTCAAAAGGAGAAGGAAGGAAGGAACACAAAGTTATGGGAGCCTCTGTGCCCTCCTGTGCCTGCTGGGCAGGATCCCAGGGTAGCACATCACCCTGGGTGATGCCCAGCCCCAGCTCTGGCACACGGCCTCAGCCTGCAGGGGAGATGAGCCTGATGTCCCTGATGTCCCTGTCTGCTTCCTGTGCCTGTCCCTTGGTTCTCTGCCACCCATTCCTGGCACCCACCACCCATTCCTGACACCCATGATCCACCTAAGGCACCCATCATTCATCCCTGGAAACACGCTCTATTCCTGCTCCCACCCTCCATCCCTGCTCCTGCACCCTCCATCCCTGCTCCCACCCTCCATCCCTGCTCCTGCACCCTCCATCCCTGCTCCTGCACCCTCCATCCCTGGCACCCACCCTCCATCCCTGCTCCTGCTCCCATCTATCCGTGCTCCCACCCTCCATCCCTGCTCCCACCACCCATCCCTGCTCCTGCACCCTCCATCCCTGCTCCCATCCATCCCTGCTCCCACCCTCCATCCCTGCTCCCACCCTCCATCCCTGCTCCCACCCTCCATCCCTGCTCCCAGCACCCACCCCAGCCCCTGTGAAGCTCCTGGAGCTGCCGGATCTCCTCCCTGGCTGGACAGCATCCAAGGGGCCATTCCAGCTTGGGATCCATGTGGGAGGAAGGTTTGCAGCTCCTTCCTGGAGGGGAGGGAGGGCTCTGGGGCCAGCAGAAGTTCCAAGCCAGGTTCTCCCTCTCTCCTGAAGAAGGGGAAGGCAAAAACGTTATTTTGACATTTTTCGTGGGCTAGTTCCTCATTCCTGCAACCTCTGGAAGAGGAAATGACAACAGGCTTTTAAAAAGGCAAGAAAAAGGAACTTGAGCTCTGTGTGCACACAAAGAAAACCTTTAAATAAAGGGGGAGGGGACCTGCATTCCATATTTGCTTTATCTTTTTGAACTCGAGATTTTCCTAAGTAAGATTGGGAAAGAAAATTGCTGCCTTGTGGGAAATGGGGCTCTTTTGATGTTTTTCCCCACTGGAACTGGGCTGAAAATTTGATCTCTTGGGAGGAGGAATTTTTGCCTGAGGGAGAAACCAGAATGGCAGAGTCACCATTCCGGGGGTTTTGATGTGGCAGGTTCTGGGATCAGGGCTGATCCCCCACAGGAAACATGAGCAGGAATTATTCCTGAATCCTTCCAGAGCCTGATGGTTTTCCTGGAAACTGAGACTTCATGAAAAAAACCCTTTTGTTGAGATCCATCTCCACAAAAATGCACCCAATTTGGGGTTGTTTCTTCTCCTTGCATGTAATTATTTATAGGAAAAGTGTCCTTGTCATGGCTGGGAGGAGAACCTGGCTCATTGATCCCCAGGAAAGATCTTGGATCAAATAAGGTCAAACTTGCAGGGAGATGGTGGCATGGAAAAGCCTCTCAGGGAGGTCTGCTCCTGTGAACAATCCTGGCAAGCTGGGAAGAGCCAGGCAGGGAATGGCTGGAGTGAGCTGGGAGCTCTCTGGGAGACAGTGGACAACCAATTCCCCGATGCTGCCTGGTTTTCCTGGGAATATTCCCATATTTCTGTGATTCCCAGACCCCAAGCTCCTGCTGGGCCATCCCTTGGCCTTGTCCAAACCACCCAGAGCTGCTCTGCTTGTTCTGTCCTTGTGCTCCCCCGAGCACCTCCCATCCCCAGGGAAAAGCCAGCCTTGTCCAGCTCCTTCCCTGCTGGGTTTGTGCTTGGAGCTGGTTTTCCCTTCCCGCCAAGAGGACAGGACCCTGCTCCTCAGCTTCCTGCTGGGTTAAGCCAAGCTCCAGGTGCTGCTGGGGGCACATCCTGCCCTTTTCCAGGAGCTCCATCCCGAGATCCTCCCCCCACCACTGCATTTCCAAGGCCGGGCAGAGGTTTGGGAGGGCCCAGCTCATCCCTGGGAATGCTGGCACCCCGAGGGCACAGCACACCTGGAGCAGGGGTGGCTGGCACATTCCAGGCGGGATTATCCGCCCTGTCTGGGAAAACCGGGGCCGGCGGGGGTCCCTGGGATTGCTGAAATCTGCCCTGCCCTGAGGGCTCAGCAGCTTCTCTCATCCTGCTGGGAGTGAGAGCTGAGGGCTGGGCTGGCTTTGGGCTGGCTTTGGGATGGCTTTGGGATGGCTTTGGGCTGGCTTTGGGATGGCTTTGGGCTGGCTTTGGGATGGCTTTGGGATGGCTTTGGGATGGGCTTTAAGGCAATGAGGTCCCAAGGGCTGTCCAGGCAGCAGATCCCTGTGGGTCCCTCCCCTGCCTTCCCCGCACACACCCAGGAATGTTCCCTCAAAGAACATTCCCAAGGGCCCTCCCCAGGGGCAGCACAACCCAATCCCTCATTTCCAGCTTCCTGGAAAAGCCTCATCCCAAAATAAAAGCCCTGGAGGGAGGGAGGCAGAGCAGGAGCTGGGGCTGGCTCTGCCCTCCCAGGCAGGCACCTGCCCACAAATTGCCGGTTGCTCCTCACAAAAACGGAGCTTAAGGAAAAGCCAGATCCCATCTGTCTCCATCAGGCACTTCTGCCACCCCTGGAGAACATCTGGAAACACTTGGTGCCCTCGGCCTGGCTCCAGCCCCTCTGCAGGGGCACCTTTGGAGGCAGAGGAGTCCCAAAGCTGAGCTCTCCCCACCTCGTGGAGCAGCTCAGTCCCATGGGACAAGGAGGTTCCTGTGGGGGACACAAAAATCCCATTCCCAGTCCTGATATCCCATCCTGCCACAAAACCCAAGGGATTGGATGGGATGTTGAAATAGAAAGGATTTGGTGATGGAGGAGCAGCAGAGGGGAGAAGCAGCTGGAAGTTGGAACCAACCTCTTCCTCTCTCAGCTAACCAGGGAATGGTTTGGCTTGGAAAGGACCTTAAAGCTCATCCAGTCCAGTCCCACCCCTGCCAGAAGCAGGGACAACTCCCACCATCCCAGGCTGCTCCAAGCTCCCTCCTAAATCTCATTAAAATTAAAAATAAACCCCCAAACCTCCCTTTAACAACATGGGCATCCAGCACTGGGAAAAATCACTGGAGGTGGGGGGGGAATTTCCAATTCCTGGTGCAGAAACTGCAGCCTGGGTGCTTTGTTAGGAGGGGTTTAACAAAACAAGGCTTTGGGCTCGGTTCAGCAGCTGCAGCTGCTGAGTTCTGGCCACAGAGAGACCTCTGGGCCTCCTTCCCAGGGCTGTGGGGAGCAGCAGGGGGAAGGCAGACGAGTGTTTGGGTCCCTTGGAGGTTTTGGGAGCCGTTGGATGTGTTGGATTCTGGCGAGTGCTGGAGAATTTGCCAAATAAATCTCCTTGAGCCTGTGCTGACAGTTTGTGCTGAGCTTAAGCAGGCTGGACCTGGGGATGTCCAGGTGGTTTCCTTCAAAGGCTCTGGCAGTCCAAAATGTTTTCCTTCATTCCAGGTGATGGATGGCTGGGAATTATCCCCCCCTGCTCCAGGAGGGCTGGACAGGATCTGAGGGAAAGATGTTCCTGCAAATAACCTAAACCAGATTCCAACTAAATCACTTTGGAGCCAAAGCACAACCTCTGCATCCCAAATGTTTGCTGTCCCTCCTTTCCCTCCTCCAGGATAAATCCCAGTGGGATAAGCATGCAGAGCCCACCAGCATCCTTAAAGGATGAATCCTTCCTTCCCCCCCACACCCCTAAAAACTCCTACTAGGAATAAATTTAAGGTCCCTTCCCACCCAAACCAGTCTGAGATTCCATGATCTGGAATTTTGGAGGGAAATGGAGCCTTGTCATGGTCCTGTGCCATCATCCCAAGGATCCCTGTGGGAAGCAGGGAGGAGGAGCGCCTTGTTCCCTGGACATGAAATCCCTGGAATGTTCCTCCAGGGAACAACAGCCCCTTCCCAGCAGGAGCAGGCACGAGGGGCTGCAGATTTTGGGGCCATTTCACAAAGAAAACAGCCTGAAAAATCAGATTTTCCCCTCAAAATTCAGCTTTTGAGTTCCTATCCAGTTAGAACCATGGAATATTCCAAACTGGAAAGGACCCCCAGGGCTCATCCAGCCCAGCCCTTCAGGAATGGCCCCTGCAGGGATCGAGGTTTGTTTGGCTTTGGTTTGGGGCCCTTTCCGGGACTAGGGGGGGCCCAGGCCCGAAAACCCAAACAAAGCCCAAATGTTTAAGGCTTAAAGATGAAAAGAACAAATAAAGGAAACTGGAAAAAAAAGGGGGAAAATTAAGTTTTCCAGCCTTCTGCTGTGGGATTGGCCAGCCAGGGAATGTTCATTGGGGTCAGATGAGGAGTGCACAGGAAGCTTTGGGGATCTGGAGAACCCAAAGGGACAACAAAACAACCTCACAGTGGGGCTTGTGCCTCGCCCAGCCTGCCCTGCCTCAGTTTCCCCAGGACATGAGCCCTTCGAGGTCCTTGTTGGGCTGTTCTGGAGAGCAGAGCTCTGCTGGGAGCCATGGAAAGGATATTCCAGGAGCTCCCTCCCCTCTGGGATGTGGGGAAATCCTTGCTCTGCTCTTGCCTGCCCACACCTGGACCCCCAAGCACTGAGAGAACCATGGAATATTGTCCTGGAATCATGGAATGGTTTGGATTGGAAAGGACCTTAGAGCTGATCCAGTTCCATGGGCAGGGATCCCTCCACCATCCCAGGTTTTTCCAAGCCCCCCCCCCAACATTTTCCGGCTCATCCAGCTGTTTTTAACCAGGCATGATAAAAACCACGCTGAGTTTCACTGCTTGGCCCCACCTGGGCATCAGTTCCTTGGAGCTGGGACTTCCAGCCAAAACACCTCAGGATAAACCCAAATCCTTCCCCTCTCCGGCAGAACAAGGGATTAGAGCTGCTCGGTGCCGTTCCCTCTCCCGGGAATTACTCCCCGGGCACAGCCATTATTCCCATTAGTCCCTAATTTGCTGTTAATGGAGCGCTTTAATCAACTCCGAGGATTAAACGCCATTGAGGAGCTCCCATTGGGAGCGGCCTTTTCCAGCTGCAGGGATCCTGAGCCGGGGTGTTCGCAGGCTCTGAGGTTGAAGGAAAGGCATGACAGGGGACAGGGACAGGACACAAGTGACATTTCAGGAGCAGAGTCTGCATTTAACCGAGAAAAGAGAGAAGTAAACAGGAAATTGTTTCGCAACCTCCCGCCACCAAAGCTTCCCCTGCTCCTCTCCGCCGCCATGGAACCCAAGGGCTTCCCAGGAAAGGGGTTTTCCCCTGGATGCCGGGATGCCTCTGCTCCCACGGGATCCCCTCGGGGTCAGGGGGGTGCAGCAGCAAACGTGGCGCCCTAAAAATCCCCTGTGCGGGGAGGGGACCCCGGCTGCTCCCCAGCCCCAGCGCAGGCAGGAGCAGCCACGGGCTTCCATCGCTCCAGGAGATCCCAGTGCGGATTCTGGAGCAGGCACAGCCGCCCTGACGCTTGGGATTCCCGATTTTTCCTGCAGCTCTTGCACCTTTTAAACGCCCAGCTGCTTTCCCAGCCCCTCCTCCCGGTCACTGTCACTCAGTGGAGCAGCTCCAAACCCGAGGGAAGCGAGGGCGCAGCCAGCGTTTCCCATTTTATTCTCAAATTATTATTGTCCTTTGCGTGCCTGGAGGGGATTTAACACAACCCCCAGGGGAACACAAAAAACCCATTAACTCCGAGCCGCAGCCTTTAACGGGAATTTGGCTCCAGGGAAACTGAAATCCCCAGGTCCTGGTTTGGAAGGATTCCCGGTCTTCCCGAAGGCAGCAAAAGGGGCCAGGAAAGCACTTCCAGCCGGCTGGAAAGCTGAGCAGGCACTGAGGGGCTGCCATAAGGTGCTGATGCTAAATGCTCCTCCCAGTTCCTGACATTTCGGAGTGGTTTTAATCCCCCCCGCCCCTGCAAACCGCAGCCCCTGGAAAGCGCAGCTGCTTCCTTCCGACGGGATTCATTTGTATTTGGATGAGGAATGAGGTTTGGCACCAGGGATCTCCACCGTGAGCGGTTCCTCTCCCTCCGGGGCTGAGGTCATCCAGCTGTGTCATTTCATGGAAATGAAGGACAAACTGTCCTGGCTGCTGTCACCGAGTCTTGGCAGGGCCAGGAACCCTCCCGGTGCTCCCAGGTCTGTTCCCAGGTTTGCTCCCAGGTCTGTTCCCAGGTTCGTTCCCAGGTCTATTCCCAGCTCTGTCCCCAGGTTTGTTCCAGGTTTGTTCCTAGGTCTATTCCCATGTTTGTTCCCAGCTCTGTTCCCATCTCTGTTTCTGGGTCTGTTCTCAGGTTTGCTCCTGGGTTTGCTCTCAGGTCTGTTCCCAGGTTTGCTCCCAGCTCTGTTCCCAGGTTTGTTCCCAGGTTCATTCCTGAGTCTGTTCCCAGGTTTGTTCCCAGCTCTGTTCCTGGGTTTGTTCCCAGCTCTGTTCCTGGGTTTGTTCCCAGCTCTGTTCCCAGTTCTATTCCCTGGCTTGCTGGGAGGGCCTGGTTCTCCCTGGGGTAGGAACCTTCCTCCATCCCCTCCTTCCCACCCTGGGATCTGCCCCTTCCATCTGGGACTGATCCCACCTGCCCTGCTCGTGTTCCACTGGATCCTGCAGCAGCAGCAGCAGCCTGGAATTATGGAATGCTTTGGATTGGGAGAGACCTTGAAGCCCATCCCACCCCATCCCATCCCATCCCATCCCATCCCATCCCATCCCATCCCATCCCATCCCATCCCATCCCATC
>JAWWMN010000441.1:0-10685 GCA_035047745.1 Catamblyrhynchus diadema | reverse complement strand
TCGGTTCCAGGTGTACTGCACGCCCCTCCAGGTGAAAGCAAACTGAGGCCTGCATTCTGCTGCCAGAGGAATGGAGAGAAACGCGTTAGCAAGGTCAGCAGTGGCGTACCACTTTGCTGCCTTGGACTCCAGCTCATACTGGAGTTCCAGCATGTCCGGCCCAGCAGCGCTCAGCAGTGGAGTCGCTTCATTCAAGGCACGATAGTCCACAGTCAATCTCCATGCTCTGTCAGACTTGCGCACAGGCCAGATGGGGCTGTTGAAGGGTGAGTGGGTTTTGTTGACCAGCCCTTGGCTCTCCAGCTCACGGATCACTTTGTGCATGGGGATCACAGAATCTCAATTTGTTTGATACTGCCGATGGTGCACCGTGGAGGTGGCAATTGGCACTTGTTGCTCTTCCACCTTCAGGAGTCCTACTGCAGATGGGTTTTCTGATAGTCCAGGCAAGGTGTTCAACTGCTTGATGTTCTCAGCCTCTACAGCAGCTATTCCAAAAGCCCGCCTGAGTCCCTTTGGGTCTTTGTAAAGCTGTTCTGGAGGAAGTCTAAGCCCAGAATACACGGGGCCTCTGGGCCAGTCACAATAGGATGTCTTTTCCATTCCTTCCCAGTCAGGCTCCCCTTGGCTCCCAACAGGGTCAATTGCTGTGATCCCCCCTTCACCCCAGCAATGGAAACAGGTTCTGCTCCCACGTGTCCTGATGGCATTAGGATACACTGCACCCCAGTATCTATTGTATTAGCGGGGTGCCCCGATGAAGGAAGGAATAATGAATCTGACCTCATGCTCTAAGAAGGCTAATTTATTATTTTAAGATACTATATTATATTAAAGAATACTAAACTAAACTATACTAAAGAATACAAAAAGGATACTTACACAATGCTAAAAAGCTTATTATGAAAACTTGTGACTCTCTCCAGAGTCCCAACACAGCTTGGCCCTGATTGGCCAATGAGTGAAAACACTCACACTAGAAACCAATGAAACAATCACCTGTTGGTAAAAAAATCTCCAAACACATTCCAAAGGAGCAAAACACAGGAGAAGCAAGTGAGATAATTATTGTTTTCCTTTTTCTTCGAGGCTTCTCAGAGAAAATCCTGGGTGAAAGGATTTTTCAGAAAATGTGAATCCCACAAGTATCAACTAAGGCGTCACATTTTTTGACTCTGATGGGCCAGGCCATTGAACCCACACCATCCAGAAGATGCAGTTTTCCCATGCCTCTTCCTGGCTAGAGGCAGGGCCCCTCTGTCCCTGCTTATTATTTCTTTCCTGGACATACATGGTAGAGGTTCCTTCTAGGGGATCTGACAGATCATACCTGGCAGCTCAGTCATGGGAGGTTGAGGCTACCTTCACTTTAGTGGAACTCCCTCAGTTAGTGTTTCCCTCCTTGAGTTGATGCACCCGTGCTGCCAGGACAGAACTGGGTTTCCCATCCCACCTTCCCATGTCTTCCCCATGGTCACGCAGAAAGAACCACAGGTCAGCCCTTGGGGTGTTACCCTCTCTCTCTAGCTGGGGGATGTTGGGCACTGACTTTGGGGCCTGTGACTCGCATGGGTGCTGCATTGATCTCACTCACCTCCTCCTTCATCTCCCTCATCTCCTCTTTGAGGTCCTTGATCACAGCAGAGACATGAGCCTGCATGGCGCCATTGATCACACTCTCACAATTTCTAAGCTTGTTGGTGACAGAACCCACTGTCTCTCGATTGTTATCAGCATTAATCGTTGCAATGAAGGTGGTGCATTGAGATGGCCCCAGATTTGCCAGACTCCACAGCATTTGCCCTGTGCACCTGACATTGTCGGGGTCATTATCATGCTGTCCATCCCTCCCAAAGAGTACCTCCAGTACTGCCACTTCTCTCAGCTGCTGGATCCCTTCCTCGAGGGTCTTCCAGCACATTCTATGCTGGTGGTCCTGCATTCTTTCCCTGTGGGCAAAACCTTTCTCTGACACTCATTAAAAGCCACTCCCAGAGGGAAAGGGACCCTGACTCCCTTACAAAAATGTGATTCCCACCCGAGTCCTGGGCCAAGGCTCCCAAATTCCTTGCCTCACCACCATCCAGTTGCATGCCTGTGACCATAAGGTCCCAGACCCAGAGTAATCAGGTTATATAAGCCTCACGTCCCTGTCATACAATGTCTTTGTGCAGATTATAGAGACTTTCGTACATCAGGGACTCGGTGATTATCTCAACCATTGGCTCCCCTGTGGATTGTGAGGGCTCTGCTTTCTTACCCTTATCTGGGTGCTCTGATTTCATCTTAGACCTCCTTGTTTCCACAGGGGTGACTGCTGCTGGCTGTGGCTGCCCTTGCAGTTCAGCTGGAACCTGGACAGCTGTAACATCTGTGGGTTCCACTGCTGCACCATCAGACTCGCCCTCTTTGGGGCAGGGGGAGGGTTTCTCACCAGCTGTGGAAATGTGCTCCTTCAGCATCTGGCCCATCTCCTTCACCAGAACCCCCACCCAATCTGGGTGGATCATTTCTGAGGTGGGCTGTGGGGCAGGGTCAGGCTCTGGGGCAGCAGCATCCCTTGTCTCTGGGGTAGGTGTCAGCGTGGTTATCCAGGTTAATCTTCCCTCATCTCTGAATGCTAAATAGAACAGGCCTATCAGCAACAGCAACCACTGTATGATGTCATTAGCATTTAGAGTGGATCTGAATGCTTTGAAAACTGGTGGGGCAGACCCAAAGACCTGGGTGAAGGGTTGGGAGAAAATTTCCCCTGGTGTCATTTCCTCACAGTAAGTACCCCAAAAATATGCAGTTTTTAAAGTAAATGATTAAACTAACCCCAAAACCATACAGTTAGTGTGTGATAGCTCTGAATCCATGTGCCTGCCTTCCAGACGAAGTTAAAGATCCATGAATTCCTCACCTCATTAAGCCATAAAGCAAACTGGATAATAGCCACAGCAGCCTTAGTTATGGTTAGCCTGTGTTCCCAGGGATGGCCGGGTGCTCCTGATGGGGCAGAAGGAAGAGCTCCAGGCCCTCTGTGAGGGTGAGTGAGGGCAGCGGGCTGTCAGCAGGGGCTGGCTGGGCGAGCTGCAATGCCTGGGCAGGGAGCTGCAATCCCTGCCCCGGCTGCGGTGGGCTTCGCTCCTTGTGTGGACCAGGGGTGGCGTGGGCAGAGCACACAGAGATTTCAGGGACATGGGTGAGGGGATTCATGGCCAGCACCTTGCAGCTGATCCCCTTGGCCCCTCCTCTCTTGTGGCCATGGCAAGACCTGGGTGGGATGGCCCTGGCAGGAAGGTCTCCTTGGATTCCTGCAGATCCAGGTTCTGACCATGGCTCTGTTCCTCCCTCTTCCAGCCATTCAAGCCCTGAGTGAAGACAACAGACCTTCCCACATAAACACATTTGTTCAGGTGATGTTCAAAGGAAGAGCTGCAGAACTACTTTCATCTGCTGGCTCAGAAGAACCAGTGTCTCTTTAAGACCTCCAGATCCCTTGGAAGGTGAGACCACCTGGAGACCAGAGGAGACCAGCTGGAGCTCCAGGCACAGCTGATGATTGGCACAGCTGAGCCTGGGGAAGCTCCCATAGCTCCTGCCTTCTCCCTCCCTATTGACAGCTCCCTCCCTCCAGCCCTCAGACCCTGCCTGTGGTAGTTGGTGTTTTACAGTTGTTTTAACATAAAAGTTACATTTCCTATGTCAGTCAGTTATAATGGTTTCTCCCATGTACCCCATTTTGTTCCCCCTAATGCTTCAGTCCTAAGTTGTTTACCACAAAGTTTTCCTGCCACTTGTCTGCCCATCAGTGTGTCAGTCTCCCTGCTCACCCCCTCATTCCCTTATAAGCCCTTGTCAATCTCAGTTGTACTACCCCTTACTCTTGTCAGTCTCTGTAGTCACTCCCCTTGTATTCTCAAATGTTCTGTGTCAGTTAGCTATGTCTCGATGGTTGATTGGTTTGTGAGGCTTCTTCCCTCCCCTGAATGATCCTTATTGGAGTTGCTAGGTGATGTGTTCCTCCCCTAAGATCCCCTCATTGGGTGAGAGTTGTATCCACCCCTTGCACCATCCCCTCTTTAAAAATGCTAGTGGGACCCATTTTCTTTGTGACTTGCACCTGACCGCTTTTGGGAATAAACCCTTCTTGGAAACTCAGACAAGTGATCCTTCCTTGTTTCCTTCGCCTCTGATTTCTCCTGCCCTACTCCTGTTGTATCACCCACGTGTGAGACTCTGTCTGAAGTTCCTCTCATTTGCCTCATGATTGTCATTGGGGACCACTGAAGAAAAGAGCCCTGCCTGAAATCTCTGGCCCTGCTGGAGAAAGTTACATGCCAAGGGCCCCAAGACCTGAGTGCATTGCTAAGCTATTGTTCACAGGTGTGTTTGCTGTATGCTACACTGAACCCAATGGAAAGGAAAAAAAAAAAGAGGCCACCTTGCCCTTTTTGCAACAATAGTCTTGGAAGTTGTCCCACCTTTCAGCCTGGCTGGACTTTTCCTGAGTTTTGGGTGGTCCTCCGCAGAAGACCCCTCACTCGTTTACAGTCGCCGTGACAGACAAACAGAGATGTAAGAAGCTTCTCCATCAAAAACCAAGACATGAAACCCCTATGTGAAAAGGCCCTCTCCCCATTCTTTCAAAGGACTGGGACTGAAACCCCCAACCCGGGGGGGTTTGTGGGGGGAGGCAAGCTGACCAAAGCGAGATGGATGTTGCAGGTGCAAGCAATGGACAAAGAAGACAATGGCTCTCGCCCACTGCTGAGAACATGGACTGTGTGTACCCTTCTCTAAACACCATTCTTTCCCCCCACCCCAAAGATTCAATAGACTACCTTTGATTCGGTGTCAAGATTCATCCCCTTCCCCCATCAAAAAAGAGTATAATTGAGTCTGGATGAACTGCACCCTGAGATGTCCCCAGACGTGACTGGTGAATTCCATCGGCTGGACATCAAAGGACTTCACCATTCTACGTTTGGTAGCTAAATACCTTTCTTTCTCTTCCTCCCTCTTTTCCTTATTTATCCCTTCCGCCCCCCCCAATTCCTCCCCAGTGCATTTTGCTGTGGTTTTTCAATAAAGGTGCATTTGTTTTGATTATCATTGCAACTCCCTGTACCGTGTCAGTGTTTTTTGCACTCCAAGATCAACCCACAAACCATCACAAAACCCGTCCCTAAGGACAGATCGTGACACCACGCCGTAGTGATTACCGCCACCCTAGACGGTCTCAGCAGAGATCAGGGGGCGGCCACTCTCGTGTGTGCCCTCGGCCACCAAGGGTGTGCCAGCCAGAGAACCTCCATCCCGTGGCTGCAGAGCGCTTCCACACCAGCCCATCCCCTTTCTTCCCTCCCAGCTCATCCCTTTGCTTTGCCTTTCATTAATAAACAGTTTGGCTTCTTCGCTTTACCTGCATCTCTGTGGAGCTGGAGTGATGTAAATCCGGAGCCCTGGGACACTCAGGCCCCTCCTGCCGTTCTCTTCCACGCCGTGTTTTGTGCACAGACACAGAGGAACGAGGGCAGATCAGGCTGGAAAGGTCCTGTGCTGAAGGTCCAGTTCCACAACACTGTGGAGTTACAGATCTTGCTGAGCACCCTGGAGCCCCTGGACTTTGGAAGAGCCAAGCTGAGGATGCTCTGAACCCAGCTGTGAGGGATTCCATGGCAAGCATCCATGGAGGGCAAAGGAGCTTGGAATGCTGGAAGGTTTCAAGAACAGCTTCCTGAAAGCACAGCAATGCTCCATCCCTGCATAGGATCAGGAAGAGGGCAGAACCAGAGACCATCCGGGCTTAACAGAGAGCTTTGGGTGTGCCTAAGAGCAAATGAAGCAGCAGCATGGTGCCCGAGACTCGGACACGCGACCGTGCCAGTGCCTGGAGCGCTGTCAGGCAGTGCTGGGATCCCGGGTGTGGTTCTGGTCCCCACAACCAAGGAATGGCAGGCCCAGGCTCAGACCCAGTCAGAAAGCCAACCAAGTGAGACCAGAGGGAGGGCACCCTTCCAGTTTCTCTTGGGCATGGCCGCAAAACAACCCCTGCTGCTTTTTCCTCCACCTGTGTTTGGGGTGTGCTGGTGGCAGAGCCAGCCAGGTTGTGCTCTGCGTTCCAAAGCCTGTTGGGAGCAGGCATGAAAAGTACTGTGAGCACAGCAGAGAGTCCTGGAAGGTGCTGGTAAGAGCCTCCTGCAGGGACAGGGCTCTGGGCTCTGGCTGGGAGCAGCCTGGTTTTGCTGCCACGAGCACAGGCAGGAGTTGAGGCAGGTGAAGAGGCAGCGGGCAGCTTGTGTTTGTAGAGGGCCTGGGGCTGCACCTCTGAACCTCCACCTGGACACACACTTGGGGAATACGAGCTAGAGCTGGAGTGCCTGTCCTGAAAGGACCTGGAGTCATTCAGCCTTGCCAGCTTTTCTTAAGAGTGTGTTGGTGTTCCCCAGGAAAGCTACACATGTGGGGAAATGCCTTTGGAGGAAAGGAGCTTGCTCCTCAAGGAAAGTGCTTCCCAGGGAGCTCCCAGTGAGGTAGGTGCAAGTGTCCCCCTTTGGCTCTCTGTGCTCCTTTCAGTCCTTGAGGCCCGTTGCACTTGGCAGAGGGACAGGGAATGGGAGAAGGCTGTGAAGAGCAGGTTTGGCATCCACCTGGACCTGCAGAGACCAACCCAAGCACCTGCAGCAGGGTGTGTTCCCCCCCTTTGGACTCAGGTGTGAGCAGGAGCATCTCTGTCCAGCCACGAGCCCCAAAGCTCTCTCTGAGAGCTGTGAATTAAAAGGCCTTTACACACACACTTGTCACATCTTCCCTGTCTGCTGTGTTTCAACTCTTGGCAATATGCATTTGCCTCCTGCTTGGTGGAAGCTGCTGTGGCCCAGGGCCAGCACAGAGCTGGGCTGTGTGGGCCAGGCAGCGTGGAGAGCCTTGGCTGATCTTGGTGTGTCCCTGGCCTCAGAAAAGGCTTGGAAGGTTTGCCTCCCCAGGCCTCCTGCTCATTGGCTCTCCCTGTGCATCTTGGAGAGAACAAGGTGGGCATTTCTGGCAGCTGGGCATCAGCAGGCCTTAAAATGGGGCTGTGTTGTGGAGCGAGCCCAGCTGAGATACCCTGAGAGGAGCCCAGTGCTCCTTGCTCCCCTCTGCTGACATGTGAGTGTTTGTCTGGTTTTGGGATGGCCCTGGCTGTGTCAGGGGTGCTATGTGGACACAAGACAGCCGGTCCTGTCCCACTGGGTCCCAGCAGTGCCTTGCAGCAGCCCTGCATCCACGTCAGCATGCTGGCCAAGAGAGGTCCTGGAAGCTGAGGCAGCTGATTTTAAGGTTGTGCAGGTGCCTGCAGGTCAAGGCCAAGGGTGTTCCCTCAGGATACAGCAGTCCTGAGGGCTCTCCCTCATTCAAAGAATTTGGCAGACAAATGCATTGTCTGCCAAAAGCCCTTTTATTGATCTGGCGGGAGGGCAGAAGTCTGCACTCCACTAAAATGTTTCCCTGCCACACATAAATTTCAGTGGGTTGATGTAGGAACTGTATCAAAAATTCCATCCATCTTTACACTGCTGAGGTGATTCGATAGGCAGGGGGTTAGAAATACATTGTGTCAGATTCCTATACCTGACGCTGATGTCCAGGCGCTGGCCAGGAGCGATCTCGATGCCCTAAAGCTGCACAAAGTCTTCCTCATGGCTTCCCTGCACTGGGCTGATTCCATACTTGCCCTTAGTTCTTCTGGCAGACTATGTCCGAAGTTTCTTGTCAAGTCACTCTCATGTCAAGTTAGGCCAGCCAGGTTTTTCTTATGCTAACTGGTGCTAAGTACTTATGTCTGTCTGTGCTAAGTACTTGTTTACTAACGTGAATTGCTTGTGCTTACTTATGTCAAACAAAGGCCTTGTTCCATTGCCAAAGGTGCCTGAGGCCGCCTGCTCCTTGCAGCACCAGTTGCTTTCCTGTGGGATGTTCTACCTCCCCGAGAGTACAGAGGGAGCTGGAGAAAGAGCTGGCCAGGCTGCTCTGGATCCTTTACCAGCAGCCCTGGCTGAGTGGAGAAGTCCGAGCTGAGCGCAGAGGTGCCAATGGAACAGCTGTGCCCAGGAAGGCTCGGTGGGAAGGGTGATCCAGGAACAAGAGGCCTGGCAGCCTGAGCTGGCACCGGGGAAGGTCTTGGAGCAGATCCCCCTGAGTGCCATCCCACAGCACGTGCAGGGAACCAGGGCGTCTGCTGGAGGGTGGGAAAGCTCTGCTGAGGGACAGGGACAGCTGCGGGTCCTGGTGGGGTGTTGAGGGCTTCTGTGTGGGAGTTTGGGGGCGTTGGTGTTGGTGGAGTGTTGGAGAAGGAGTTGTCTGGAAGGTGAGAGGTCTAGGCTGGAATTTGAGTCAGTTTGAAGGCAGCATCTGTGGTTTGGCACAGCTTTGGTTATGGAGGGCATGTCTTGGTTCAGAGCAAATTTGGGAGAGAGTTTTTAAAGGAGTTCTAGTAGGAAAGTAAATTTAAGCGGCTCTTTTCTCTAATTGGTCTGGGGGAAAACACTTCTTTGGAGAAAAGTGGAAAAAAGCTGTTTATTAAACAATAGAACTTAAACAATATTAAACAATAAAACTTTTTGCCGCTCTAAAAGAGATGACAAACTGAGAAATTTTTCTCTATTTCTGGGTTGCAGCTTGGCTCACTTAGTCTCTGATAAGATTTTCTGATGCTGGAAATTGCTGCAGGTTAGGGCTGGCTTGGTGGGCTACAGGTGCGAGCTGCCAGTGCTCTTTTGGGTGTTCAGTCTAGAGCAGGTTCTAAGAGGTCCAAAGAAAAGGGAAAAAAACTACAGTCTAGGGAACTTCTTTGCTTCAGTTAGCTAAAACTAACTAAAGGCAAAGGAGAGCTCTCTGTCCCGCTGTCTGTTTATCACAGACAATACAGTCTAGGAGGAATGCGGGGGAGTGAGTCTAGTGTCTGAGGAAAAAAACTGTGCGCTTCTTCTCTTTTTTCTCTACTCTCTGCAACAAGTTTTAAAGGTGCAAAACTTATTATTATTCAGCATAAACAAATGAGATGATTTGGGGATAAAAGCATTATATAGTCAACTTAGGACATTCTACTTTTTATCTCTATATTGTCTGCTTACTACTAAAACTAATATAAATTCTAATTTTACAAACACATACATAATACATCTATTATACAGCTATACATAGACAATGGTAACAGCATTCAGCAAACAGTGATATTTATACATAGGTCTCACTTAATAATCACATCTTTCTGAGGTATGCATCGTGTTCTCTTATCTTTTTGCATTATTTACTATGTGCAACTTGGTTTTTGAGCAAAAACAACCCTACGAATGGGTTTGTTTGTATTCTGGGCAGAATTAATTTAAACTGTCTTCTTTAACAAACTTTTGACATGTACTGCGGGGACTTTGTCTCTATCTACTCTATGCAAAGGCTCAGATTGGGCAGGGCTCACTCGGTTAGTAGAGTTTCAGGTATTAACTAACTATGTGGCTTTTGCTAGATGCTGCTCTCAGTTTTTGAAAGATCTCTTACTTAATGCTTTCAATGTGGTTTTTAACAGTCTGTTGTACTTCTCTACTTTGCCTGCAGCTGGTGCATGGTAGGGAATATGGTACACCCACTCAATGCTATGTTCTCTAGCCTAGGTGTTGATAAGGCTGTTCTTGAAATGAGTCTCGTTGTTTGACTCAATCTTCTCAGGGGTACCATGTCTCTACAGGATTTGCTTTTCCAGGCTCAGGATGGTGTTAGGGGCAGTGGCATGAGGTACAGGGTAGGTTTCTAACTATCTAGTGGTGGCTTCTACTATGGTCAGCACGTAACCCTTGCCCTGGCGTGTCTGGGGCAGTGTGATGTAGTCAATTTGCCAGGCCTCTCTATACTTGTACTTGGACTACCGCTCACCATACTACAGGGGCTTCAATCTCTTGGCTTGTTTGATGGCAGCACACGTCTCACAGTCATGGATAACTTGAGAAATACTGTCCATGGTTAGATCTACTCTTCGGTCTTGTGCTCACTTATAGGTGGCATCGCTACTCTGATGGCCTGAGGCATCATGGGCTCATCGAGCTAGGAATAACTCTCTTTTATGTTGCCAATCTAAGCCTATCTTTGATACTTCTATCTTTGAAGCTTGGTCTACTTGCTCATTGTTTTGGTGCTCCTCATTAGCTCTACTCTTGGGGACATGGGCATCTATATGGCGGACTTTCACAGATAGTTTCCCTACCCTGGTAGCAATGTCTTTCCACTCATCAGCAGCTCAAATTGGTTTTCTTCTACGCTGCTAGTTGGCCTCTTTCCACTTCTCCACAGAGCATTGGCTATCAGCTATGAATCAGTGTAAAGGTAGAGCTTTGGCCACTTCTCTCTCAGCAATGTCCAGGGCCAGCTGAATAGCTTTGAATTCAGCAAGTTGGCTTGAACTACTTTCTCCTTCAGAGGCTTCTGCGACTTGTCGTGTGGGGCTCTATACGGCTGCTTTCTACTTCCGGTTCATTCTCACAATGCGACAGGAACCGTCAGTCAAAATAGCGTATCGTGTATCTTCTGCTGGCAGCTGGTTGTATGGTGGAGCTTCTTCAGCCCGTGTCACTTCTTATTAATAAAGCCTCTGTATGGCCTTATTAACATCGGGAGCCTTATTCCCTGGGGGATAGGACGCCCGAAGTCCCGGCGTAGCTCAGGCG
>JAWWMN010000440.1:0-10691 GCA_035047745.1 Catamblyrhynchus diadema | reverse complement strand
GCCCCGCCCCGCCCCGGCGGGAGAGGCCGAACGGCGGCCGGGGCCGGCCCGCAGCGGGAGCAGCCGGGGCCGGAGCGCTCCCCTGCCTGGGCCCGGGCGTGCGGAGGGGCCGCCCCGCTCTCCATTGCCCTCCGGGCCGCTGCCCGACCGGCCGCGGGGCTCGCTGGGCAGGAGCGGCCTCCTCCGCACCTCCGGCCCGGCCGAGGCAGCCGGGGAGTTTTGTGGAGGGCCTGAACGGCCTCGTGGGAGCCGGCGAGACTTCGGGAAGACTGGCGGGGACACCCGCAGGGCTCCGGGTCCGTCTGAGTGGTGGGGAGGCTGTGTGGGAAAGTTTATTCCACGTGGGAAGTATCTGTGCCACTATTTGGGTTCAGTGGTAGTTAAAATCACTTCAAAAACGATATTGAAATTACATCAGAAAAGATGGAGATTGTTAGGGAAAGGTCTGGAGCGCCCGGAGCAGCTCGGAAAGGGGCTCAGCCTGGAGAAAAGGAGCGACCTCAGGGGGAACTTCTGGCTCTGCACAACGCCCTGACAGGAGGAGCCGCCGGGGGGGTCGGGACCTTGTGCTATGTCGTGTTTGCTCAAGGTGAGAGGAAAAAGGCCTCAAAGTGTGCCAAGGTAGGTTCAGGTTAGGAATTATTAACAATCGTTTCCCTACCAGAGTGGTCAGGCCTTGGAATAAATTGCTCAGGGTGGAGGCAGCATCTCTGAAAGTGTTGAGGCATTTGGGGGTGTGTTTTAGGGGTTATTGTGGTGGTGCTGGTGGGTCTGGGTGACCTTGAAGGTCTCTTTCAATCCCAATGATCCTGTGAAATTGGCACAAGGAGAAATTGGCTGCATGTAAAGAAATTACTCTGGTGTTCCAAGAATGAGCAGCTTACAGAAGGAGTGGGGGGTGAAGGTGGCAGCAGCTTCCCCCGAGGTGGGATGCACCTGGCTGTGCTCTCTCTCCCCCAGCCTCACACTGTGCTGGGCTGTGCTGGGTCTGTGGTGCCACAGCAGATGGTCCGTGGGCAGCACAGGGAGCTTTGGGGATGCTCGTGCTGGTGCCCACAGCTGCTGTGGGCTGCAGCTCTCCCACAGCCCTGGACTGTAACTCTTATATGCACATGCATGTATCTGTTTGCTTCCTTGAGCATTTGTATTGAGCTTCTTTGGTTTATGTGCTTCTTACTCTCTTATTTTCCTCACATTTTGGTGCTGTTACCAGTGACGTCCATCAATGTCATGCTGTGTGGAGATGTTTTTGTTACGTGTAACATATTTGTTACACAAACATTAATCCTTGGATAAGCTCCTCATTAGTCTGCACTGTCCCTACCTCCCGTGTAGCTACATTAATTAGCCATTGTATTTTTCCATATTTTCCTGCAAAAAGTTGCAGCAGAGCTGTGAGACTGTGGGAAGGCACGGAGGTGACCTGGGATAGGAGTTTATCCCTCCAACTTGTGTTCCTTCTTACTCCAGCCATACTCCTTCCTCTGGTGGAAGCCAAGGGGTTCGATTCTCTGTTTCTTCAAGGCTTATTTGAGGAATTTTGAGGATCTAATTAAAAAGGCCCTTGAGCTGAGTTGTTGAAAGCTGTGTGGGAGCTGGGGTGAGGTCAGGTTTCTGTGTTGAAGGTCATATGTTTGGAGCTCATAGCAGGGATGAGGTTCAATCACCAAGTCATTGGTGCAAAGATCAGGTGTTGTTACTGAGGTATTCTATATACCTTCCAAAGATGGTGTGAGATTTCTCCCTTAATCCCCAGCTTTTCTGCTGACATTATTTCAGTTCCAGCATGTCCATTCCATCCAGCTGCTCCACTCTCAGCCAGCAGTTCATCACACTGATGCTGGCTTTCCACGAGGCTCTCTTGCCTATTAGTCCAAGCTTTTGCAGTGGGATTTTCTGATGATCCTGACCGCTGGCTTTACTGGAGTTTTTTTTTTTTGTCTTCCCTTTTTTTTTTCCTTCTTCTTTTTTTTCTTGTTCCCCCTTTTTTTCTTTCCCAGTAGCTCTGTGTAGTTAGTTCTGCATCTTTTGTCCATCAGCTTTCTTTTCCTAGCTTTTCCGGAAGATATTTCTGAAAATAGGAGCTGTTGAGCATTGTTCGGAGGTGGCACTTGCTGGATGTTGCTCTCCAGGAGTGCTGAGGGAGTCTGGAAGGACAGAAGGGGATGGGATTGAGCTGCCTGCAGCTGCCTGCTCTGCGTCCTCTGGAACACAAGCAGCTCACCCCCTGGAAATGCCAGGGTTAGAATTCCTAGATGTGTGTGCAGAGGGAGGCTGGTTTGACAGAGCCTTGTGAGCATTTTGAAAATATTTCATGGAGTAGTTAATAATTTGGCATGAGCATGGCAGGTTTCACTGTTGGGAAGCACCGAGGGCTCTGTTAGGTCGCTGCTGGTGCCGCTCATACATGTACACACATGCTGGTTTTTTCCTTTGTTTTGGGTTACAACATTGAGTGTAGAGCACAGCTCATACAGGACTTGGTCAAATTCCCCTGTTTTTGCTTCTGTGGCTGTATTTTTGTGAAAACTCTGCAGGTTGGTGTCCCTGACTGGGATTGCTGACTGCTGCATTCTCAGGCACAAAGGAGGAAGGGGCTCTTTGTGTCTCTTGATTTTATAGAGCCCTGCTAGAATAATTAGCTGCCTGAAATCAGTATATTTCTTTCAAATACAAGCTTCCAGAATCAAGGAAAGCAAGCAGTGTGCCTCTTGCCATCAAGGATTACCAGGAATTAATCTTTCAGTGCAAAGGCCTCTAATCTCGGGCATGCAAACAGGGTTTATTGAGCTGCGTGCCAGTGCTTAGAGCAGTGATGGATGAAATCCCTGGCAAATTCAGATGCTCTGGCTGTTAATTGCCTCCCCACCTGCTCATCTGCCTCCGTCCCCTGCATGCTGGAATCTGCCTCTGGGTGTCAGTCCAGGAGATGGATGGTGACACGTGGAGCTGCTGGGTGCCAGCCCCGGGCCAGCTTGGGCTCTCACGCCTGGGCTGTCCTGCCTGCCCCAGGGCAGTTCTGCTGTCACTGGGTCCCAGCTTTTCTGTTGTGCTGGGAGCTGAGTGAGGGAGCTCAGCCTGGCACTCGGATTTTCAAACACAAAGCCAAGCTGGGAGCAGTGGGAGAACTGTCTGAACTCCTGCCTTAGGATGAGCATCTTGCCATGTTCCTCGTGCAGTTCGCAGGTAATGTGGGGGGGTTCTGGGGTTCCCTGCACGGCTCCTGCTGCCCTGCAGGATTATCTGGAGTTTACAGAAGTCACTGTCAAAATTGTGCTGCTCTCATCAGTGTGCCTGGCCAGCTCCTGGCTCAGACTGATGTTTGGGAAGCTCTATCAGTGATAATTGAGCCAGGAGTATGGTAGAGGAACATGCATGAGCCCAGCAGTAGTTTTTGAACCTGGAAATTAGTTTCCAAAAGGAAATGATTGGGATCAAAATGTAACTTCAAAGCTTTGATATCCCTCTCTTCTGCCTTCCCTGCTGGTCCCTTTTCTCTTGTGTTCTAATCGATTGCTGCAGATGTACTTTGGTGTTCTCTCAAGTTCATTTCTTGAGGGCTTAAAATGAGAACTGTGTAATCAATGGCACAGTGTATCCCGGAATCCACTTTATTCCCAAACACAGGCACCCTGCTCAGACTGAGCAGTGCTTATTCCCTAAATTTGCCAATGTTGGCAAAAGGTAAATCCGTATTTATAGTAAAGCCTGTGTCAGCCCATTTCTGAAGTTCCCCTCATGCTCAGTAAGAGAAGCTTAATATGTGTTTAGAGGAGCCCAGGGGACCCCAAAATGTCACCTGAGGGGTGCAGAGGGACCTGGGGCACCCCCAAATGTGACCCAGCGTAGCAGATAGGATTCCAGGACATCCCAAAATACGACCATACAAGCACCAGCCTGCACAGGCTTTTTGCGTGTATAATTGAAAGGCTTTTAGGTGTGTGACAGTGTCAGACTACCTGGTAATAGTTGTCATTTGAGTTTTGGGGCAGAGGTTTATGTCGCTGCTGTTTATTAACTGGCTGAATGGCAGGAAAGCTGTTCCAGTGCCTGGGCAGAGTGAGGCTGCAGTTGGAGCTTGTGCCTCCAGAGCAGTGCCAGGCTTGTGGCAGAGCTCATGCCACCACTTAACTGAATGTTCCTGAACCCAGCAGGGAACGTGTGCCCAAATCCCGAGGTGGCAGCCCTGTGGCTGCTGTGTTGTTTGTAACTGGTCCCAGGAGTGTTTCACAGGAGCTGCACAATCCTGTGTTTTCGTTGTGATTTCCAGTGTTTTCTGTTGCTAATGGGAGTGATCTTAAAACAGCCTTTTCAGTTTGCCTCAGGGACTTTTTGGGGTTTATTTTCCCCCTGGTCATTAAGGCAAATGGCACAGCTCTGTTAGGATTGGAAAACCAAGTCCTGTCCCAGGTCTGGCATGGGACCCAGTGAGGATGGATTCTTCCCTTGATTTATGCCTGGAACATTGAGATCTTTCCTCTCTCCCCAGCCCCTTTCTGAAGCTGTTCTGTGGAAGCTGCAGCCGTATTTAGCCACAGCACAGACCTGGATTGATCCCAGCCCAGTGGGACAGTGGGCTGTGCATTGTCAGTGCTGCTTAGGCCAGTGGGAAGCTGTGGACTCTTCCCATCAGGCAGAGCTCAGCACCTGTTTGCAGAGGGGAAAACCACCCACAAGGACCTGCTGCGCTGTGGGAGAGGCCTTGCTCAGAGTCTCCTTCTGCTCATCTTTCAGCATCCCCCCCTTCTTTCCCTGATCCATTTTTCTGCTGAGGAATCTTCTAGTTTTTATTTTTAAATGTTAAGTCACTGCATTATGGCAGTGCCTCATGTCTCACTCCATTTTTAAATGGACTCTTCTGAAAATCCCTGGAGATAGGAACAGGGAGATGAAGGGCACACTGACACCTGTGCCACATATGGCTCTAGAAGTGCTGACACCAGTTCTGACACTTGCTGGAAACCCAGATTTTCTCCTCCCCCCTTACCTTCTGTGTAGCATTTCCCAGCAAATGCAGAAATCTTATTTTGGCCTTTCCAGGCTGGCTTACTACAGGAATACTGAGCAAACCCCTGTGGTTTGCTCCTGTGCTGGTGCCTTCCCTCCTGAGCAGAGCAGCTTGGAATGGCCAAGGACACCTCATTCTGGTTGGCACAAAGGACAGAGGGATGCTCCTGTTTGTGCCTCCTGGCTGTACTGGCTGAGCCTGTCAGCTTTTAACCTGCTCGGAGCTCAGGAGAGAGGATTTCCTGCAGCTTCAGCTTTTTTCTTAGCCTGTTCTCCGTACCCAGTGGGGTGTGGCTGGAGCTTTGGCTGCTCGCTGAGATGACAGGAGAGAGGCAGGTGCGTCTGAAAGTTGGCTGCTATCCACAGCATTTATCCTGTGTAGGGTGGCAAATCTAACATAATGAGGGGTTTCTTACTCCAGAGTGTGCTGGGAATCTTCTCTCTGGCTTGTTTTAATTTTTGGAGCAAACTGCTGCTAGAGAGCAGCAAGCAAGGTCCCTTGCTTACAGCTTCCATCACCCATTTTCCATACTGCCCTTTACTGGGACATTTGCTTTTTCTCCATCCTGGTGAAGTGAGAGCAAAGCTTTCCCAAGGAGTTTTCTGCTCAATGTTTGTTGTTGGGTTCTGGTGGATGGCAGCTGGTCCTGTTTTGGCGAGCCCTGAGGACAAGGCTCCTCTCCAGGTCACACGGGTGCCTCCACCCAGAGCCTTCCAGCTGATGCTGCTTTGCTTCTGGCTGTCGGCTGGCCCTGGGGACATGCTGGGACATTTGAGATTCCCACTCAAACTGGGGCTGGAAATCCTTGGAGTGAGTGGCTGCCTGTGTTCCCCAGTGGGTTGGAAGGCAGTGGCTGGAGCAGTGTCCACTGGCATTCAGGTGCTGGTCAGTGCCAGGTGTCTCCACAGTGTTGTCTTCAGCCAGACCAGGGTGTCTGTCCATGCTGGTGACACCAGTGTCCGGCTGTCCCACTGCTTCTGTCCATCCTTCCCTATTCCCAAATGCAGGAAAACTCTTGTTCAAGTTCAATTTTGCCTTTTCTATTGCATGGATAATACCAATGTAAGTGTAGAACTGCTCCTTTTCTTTTCTCCTACTGTCTTCCCTGTGCACAACCTCTCTATTTTTAACCTGCTGCATTCAGATTTGTTTTCCTGAGCCCTCATGACCTCCATGATATTTTGACTTTGGAATATTTAACACAGCATTGTAGGCATCCTCTGTAGCCGGCCGTGACTATTGTTGTTGCCAGCTGAATAGTCCTTGTTTTTTTGGCTGCTTCTTGCGTTCTCAGCTTTCAGTGGCTCAGAGAGGAGCCTGCCAGGCTCCCTGTACCCACTTGGCTATTTACAGCCAGACCCAGCAGCCATGTTTATTAAGTTCTTGGAATCCTCTGGAACAGAAATCACAACACTGCAGAGGGGCTGGAGGAAGGTTTGGTACAAATGCCTCGGCCCATCAGTATCCTGGGATGGGAATTGTCATTGTTGCTGCTCTCAATTCTGCTGATTCCCCTAGGAACACAGAGCACCTTAGAAATGTGGTTATTTTTATCACCTTATATGGGTCCACAAAAAATACTTGTTTTTTTCTTTTTTCCCACTGTATTGGCTGTTCAGGGTGAATTTGCTGGGACAAAGATAAATCAAACTTGATATTTCAATGCTCCTTCAGCCTTGCATTCCTGCAAGTGCTGCTGTGACAGAAGGTGGAGTGAGGAATTCAGTGGTCAGTTCAGGGCACTGGACCCATCTCTTCAACGTGGAGAAAAGGAGGCTCGTGAGAGACCTTGCTCTCCACAGCTCCCTGACAGGAGGGTGCAGCCAGGGGGGGTCTGGAGCTCTCCTTTTTGGGTTGTGCATCCCAGAGCTCCTTCCATGTCAGTGACCAAGAGCAGCTGTGTGGCAGACTCATTGAACAAAAATTCCAACAGCATCTTCTCATTTTGAAGATGTTCTCAGTTGTGCCTTGTTTTTTGGTAGTAAATCACTCCTGCTGAATTCTCAACTGGTGAAACTGAAATAACTCTTAACAGTGTGTTTCTGGACTAAAGAAATAGGGAAAAATTCGGTCCTTTGAGTTTCCAGGCTTGAAATGCTGCTCAGCCCAGGAAGATGCACCCCTAGCTTACACTGTCAGGCAGTTTGATTTGTGTGGGCGGTAGAATTGGTGCTGGTGAGTAATATTTTATTGTGTAACATTCAGATCAGGGGCCAGAAGTCAGTATTTCTTCAAGGCCTGGAGTGCTGCTTGTGCCCAGAACTGGGCATTTCTCTCACTACAGTGGTCCAAAAGCATCACAGACCACTTTAAGTCAAGTCCCTAAGTGTGCTTTTCTCTTTCAGGTTTAAACCAGCTGCCCTTTGACCCTGCCAGCAGCGAGTCCCTGGGGCTGGGCAGCACCGCTGGCCCGCGGCTGTCGGACAGCCCGGCTGAGGATGGAAGTGGCCTGGGAAAGAGGAAGAGGAGCAGCATTCCCCCAGGTGAGCTGCTCCCAGCTCCACTGCTGCTCCCAGCTCCGTTGCTGGCAGGACTCAAGGGTTCTGTGAAGAGTGGCCTGGATCCAGGGCTGTGGCTGTGCGGGGTGGGCAGGGGGAGCTGTGTGCTGCTGCAGCCCCACCGCTGTGCCTGGAGCCAGGCTTGGACTGTGGGGTCTCCCCAAGGGGTATGTAGTGATAGAAGAGTGGGGAATGGCCTCCCACTGCCAGGGGGCAGGGATGGATGGGATATTGGGAGGGAATTGTTCTTTGTGAGGGTGGGGAGGCCCTGGCACAGGGCAGCTGTGGCTGCTCCATCCCTGGCAGTGTCCAAGGCCACGCTGGGTGAGGCTTGGAGCAGCCTGGGACAGTGGAAGGTGTCCCTGCCCATGGCAGGGGTTGGAATGGGATGGTTTTTCATGTCCCTTCCAACCCAAACCCTTCTGTGATTCTCTATACTTGTCCAAATAGATGTATTTTCCTAATTGAACAGAATCTCAAGATTAAAATCATGACCTTAATTAAAAGCAGGATAAGCCACCTCAGGCTGAATGACTGGAGACATTCACATTTAAGATAATGTCATAAAAACAAAGTGTTAAAAGAACTGTATGATATTGTAATGTCAGATCAAGGAGTCTTGCAAGGAAAACTTCCTAGATGCCAGCTTCAGGATTTCTCACAGAGCATTGGGAAAAAAGGGAACACAGAATAATGTCTTTGCAGATTATATTGTGGCTGAAAACTGCAATCCCACCAGTGTGACTGGGGAGATGTGGCACCTGCTTGTGCTGTGGAGGTGGGATGTTACAGCATGGACAGAGCAGTCTGTGGGAATGAGGTGGGAACTTCCCTAGGGAGGTTCCAGGTGCAGAAGGGAAGGATGAGGCTGCACCTGAGGCAGAAGGTGTAGGATTGATGTGGGGTAGCACGGTCGGGACGAACGGAGACGAGAGATCTCTGAAGCCAGGTCGTGGAACTTGGGGTTTATTGCAGAGGGCCTGGGTGCAGGGCCCTGCTGGGAGCTGCCAGCCACAGCTCAGAGCAGGCCCGAGAGAAGAGAGGGGCAGAGAGGATGAGAGGGTAAGAGAGTAAGAGGGTGAGAGCATAAGGGAGTAAAAAAGGTAAGAGCGTAAAAGGGTAAGAGCGAGGTTCCTGTTACAATACAATAAATCTTCTTCTGTGTTGAATATTCTAATTCTCACTAACCAATCTACTACAATATACAAATCCTATAGCATTTACATACAGCCTATAAGAATCATTACATTACCATACTGTGTTACATTTTAAACCCTAAAAACTCCTCTTTGGACCCCTCCTGCCAAGCTGGCAAGGTCTGCTCTGACCCTTGGACCTGTCTGCAAGCAGAGGGTATTGTTTCATCAAAAGGGGATTACATTCATGCCATTGTTTTCCAGGTGTTCAGTAACTGAGTTATCTCAAAGCTTGCTTTCATTTCAATCTCGCTTATAGTTTCTATATGCTCAAAATCTTTTGCCAGACAATCATATTTATAAGGCTTCCCTGTTTCATCTTCCCCAACATCTCCCCACTGCTCCTCCATCAAGGGAAGGGAGTGCTCCTTCCCCTCTTCATTGGTATTCTGAGCTCATTTGCTGCAGTGGGAGCTGCACAGCCACCAGCCAGGCTGGGAAGCACATCTGCATGGTGATGCAGTCAGAAATTCGGGTCTCCAAATCAATTACTGACCTTGTGCTGCTCCAGAAATTGCTCAGGATGGATTTGCATGCTGGGTGTGGGGAGAGGGAGAGGCTCAGCCTCGTTTTCTGCTTCTCTGCTTCTCCTGCTGCCTCAGAGGCAGAGCTGTGGTTTATTTTTTGGGTCTGATTAATTGCACCTTGTAGAAATTTCCCAGTTGTCCTGGTTTCCCTTCTCCTGGTGTCAGTTTGGATTGCTGATGCACAAGCTGCTTTTGGACTGTTTGTTTTATTCCTACAGCACTTGAGAATGATGCTGATTGTGTATCCTGCTGTCACCCACCCCCTCTTCCCCCCAAACCACTCTGGAACCTCTTCACCTCGGCCAGACTTGATGGAGCAGTGAACCTCAGAGATGTCACATTCCCACACATGTTTCTCAAGTGCTTTTCCATCAGTGCAGTTTTCCAGAGGAGACTGAGAGGGTTGGGCTGTTCAGCCTGGAGAGGAGAAGGCTTCAGGGGGATCTCAGAGCCCCTTCCAGAGCCCAAAGAGGCTCCAGGAGAGCTGGAGAGGGACCTGGGACAAGGGATGGAGGGACAGGACACAGGGAATGGGTTCAAACTGGAAAAGGGGAAATTTGGGTGGGATATTGGGAAGGAATTGTTCCCTGTGAGAGTGGTGAGGCCCTGGCACAGGGTGCCCAGAGAAGCTGTGACTGCCCCTGGATCCCTGGAAGTGTCCAAGGCCAGGCTGGACAGGGCTTGGAGCAACCTGGGATAGTGGAAGCTGTCCCTGCCCATGCAGGGGGTTATATAGAGATAATCTTTACTTTCCCTTCCAACCCAAACTATTCCATATTTCCAGGATCTAACACGTGCTGGACACTGACTACATCCACACCAGTGAAATGAGCAGTGCCTGGCCCTGTCCCCTGGCCCAGGGCACCCCTGGATGTGTCAAGTGGCCACAAAGGAGCTGGGTATAACAACTACAGACCCATCTTTCCCCAAATCCTGTGGAGCAAGGGATGAAACCCTCAGGGAATCAGTTATAAACCAGTAACATGAATCAGCTCTTGGCACAGTGGGCATCAGAAAATATAAGGATGTTGGGGAATATTGTAGCAGAGGACCCTGAATGGGGAATAATGAGCATTGACTCTGATTGTAGAAGGCTGATTAATTGCTTTATTTTACTGTACTATACTATTAAGAAAAAAATATTGGCCTTGCAGACTGTCTGATACAGACAGACAGATCCAATTGGTCAATTGAAATCTAAACACCATTCTAATTAAGAAATCACCCTTTGGTAAACAAATCTCCATAACACATTCTACATGTGCACAACAGCAGGTGCAGCAAGTGGAGATAAGAATTGTTTCTCATTCTTTTCTCTGAGCTTTCTCACAGCTTCCCAGGAAATTCTGAGAGAGAGCTATGTCTCTCTCTGTTCAGAGGATGTGTGATCACCACAGGGGAAAGGGTGAGAAATAGCAACAAGGTCATAAATTATGTTAAAGACCAGGCTGGGGTGTCTTCC
>JAWWMN010000439.1:0-10735 GCA_035047745.1 Catamblyrhynchus diadema | reverse complement strand
AGGCTCCTTTCCTATCTTGGTTCTTCCTGGGAACCAAGGTTGAAACCAGCTCTTCGAGACACATTTTCATAAACAGAGTTTAGTCCCTATCTAGAGGAGGGGGAATTCGGAAAAGGGTTGAACTGGGGGGGGAAATACCTCACCAATTATGCTTCTAATTGGGGATTCTTGTCAGATATGCTAATTTTCAAAACCTATAAAAATTGTATATGCATTATGCTGTGTGTGCATCTTCGGTGTTTTCCACCTACCCAATTGTGCACCAAAGGATCTTTATAAAGGTAACCCCTTTTTATCACCCTGTGTCTGGCTCATGATTTTAGGGGCAGTGAAAAGGCATCATTACAGAAGTCCAAATAAATGTCATCTGTAGCCCTTCCCTTGTCCACTGATGGAGTCACTCCATCATAGAAGGCCACTAGGTTGGTCAGGCAGTACTTGCTCTCAGGGAAGCCATGCTGACTGTCCCAAATCACCTCCCTGTCCTCCATGTGCTTTAGCATAGCTTCTAAGAAGTAATATTTTTTTACTCTTAGGGTGGTCAAACATGTATTTGGTCTGGCTGAACTGGACTTCATTTTCCCATAGCAGCCCTCCCAGTGCTGTGCTTTGCATTGGGAGCTGAAAAGGTGTTGATAACACACCAGTGTTTTGGCTGCTGCTGAGCAGTGCTGGCACAGCATCAGTGCTGTCTCCCCAACATCCTCTCCCCAACATCAAGGGGCTGGGAGTGGGCAAGATCCTGGGAGGGGACACAACTAGGCCAGCTGACCCAAATTAACCAAAGGGATATTTCATACCATATAATGTCAGCTTAAATATAAAAGCTAAAGGAGGGAGGAAGAATGGTGGGCATTTGTTATTTATGTTTGCCTTCCGGGTCAACCACCTCATGTGCCGAAGCCCCGCTTCCTGGGAAGTGTCTAAACATCACTCACTATAGAGAATAAACTTTTTTTTTTCTCTGCTTATGTTCCTGCAAACTTTTGCTTTTACTTCAGTAAACTGCCTTATCTCAACCTTATCTCACCTCATCTCAACTTGCTTTCCATCTTATTTTCTCTCCCCTGTCTCACTGGGAAGGAGAGTTATAAAGTGGCTTGGTGGGCACCTGGCATTTAGCCAAAGTCAACCCACTACAACATGTTCATCCTGTTCATTTCTCATACTGAGTGCATTGGTGTACAAGCATTTCAGCTATGCTCCTGATCCCTAAATCTAAATGTAAACATTGCATCTTTCAGTTTAAAACTATTGCCTCTTGTCCTGTCAGTACAAGCTCTGGCAAAAAGTGCCTCTCTGCCCCCTTTATATATTGAAAGGCTGCAATATGGTCGCCCCAAAGCCTTCTCTTCTCTAGGCTGAACTGCACCAACCCTCATAATCTTTCCTCTTACGAGAGGTGTTCCAACCCTCTAATCATCTTTGTGGCTCTCCTCTGGACTCTCTGTAACAGAACTGGATGTTGTACTCCAGGTGGGGGTATCATGAGAGTGAAGTAGAGGGGGAGAATTCACCTTCCTCAAACTGCTGGCCACACTGCCTTTTATGCAGCCCAGGATGTGATTGGTTTTCTGGGCTGCAAGCGCACATTGCCAGCCCATGGCAAATTTTTCATTTACTAGTATATCCCCAAGTCCTTCCCTTCAGGGCTGCTCTCAGTCTATTCATCCCTAGTCTGTATTGATACTGGGGATTGCCCTGATCCAGGTGCAGGACCTTGCACTTGGCCTTGGTGAACTTCATGAGATTTGCATGGGCCCACTCCTCTCTAGCCTGTCAAGATCCCTCTTGATGGCATCCCATTCCTTCCCTTTTCCTGTCTGTTACCCATGTTGCATGAATTGCTACAGAGGCACTTTAGTGGGCCTATTGACCTTGTCAGCTTTTTAGAGGAACACAAAGGGAAGGGATGTCAACTGTATCACTCAGCTTGGTGTCATCTGCAAACTTGCTGAGGGTGCACTCAAACTCACTATGTCATTGATGAAGATATTAAACAGTACTGGTCTCAATATGGACCCCTGACAGACACCAGTTGTCACTGGTTTTCACTTGAACACTGCACTATTGACTATAAGTCTTTGGACATGACCATCCAGCAAATTCCTTATCCATCTAACAGTCCCCATATCTCTCCAATTTAGGGGTCAGAATGTTTTGGGGGACCGTTTGAAAGGCCTTACAGAAGTCCAGGTAGATGACATCTGTAGCTCTTCCCTTTTCCACTGATGCAGTCATTTCATTGTAGAAGACCACTAAAATGATCATGCACAATTTGCCTTTAGTGAAGTCATGTGCTAATCTCCTCCCTGTCATCCGTATGCCTCAATATATCTTCCAGGAGGATCTGTCCCATGATCTTACTGGACATGGAGGTGAGGTCTACTGGTTGGTAGTTCTCAGGGTGGTCCTTTTAGCATTTTTTTTTAAATGGGCACAATGTTTCCTTAGTTCTAGTTATCGGGGATGTGGTCTGACTGCCCCATAACTTCACAAATACAATGGAGAATGGCTTAGCAACCACATCAGCAAATTCCCTCAGGACCTTGACATTCCTCTTGTGTGGTCCTGTGGATTTATGTATGCTCAGGTTTCTTAGGTGGTCACAAATCTGATCTTCTCCTATGATGGGAGGGACTGCTTCCCCCCTGTCTTGGATACAGACCTTGAGGTTCAGGTTGTGAGAAGAGCAATTGCTGGTGTCAGGGTGGTTGAAGTCCCCCAGGAGGATCAGAACCTGTGAACATGATTCTTCCTGCAGTTGAAGTTAAAATGCTTAATTGACATCCTCACCTTGATCGGGCAACCTGTAGCAAATACTAGCCATGAGGTTTCCTTTGTTGACTTTTCCTTTATTTTTACCCAAATGGTCTCAACACATTCAGCACTGGTTTTCAAAGACAGCTGTCACCAGTCAATCCATTTTTTTACATAGAAGGCAACCCCTCCATCCCTTCTTCCTTGCCTGTGCTTTCTGAAGAGTTTATAGCCATCAATTGAAGTGCTCCAGTCATGCAATTTGTCCTGCCAAATCTCAGTGGTAGCAATTAAATCATACCTTTCCAGGTGCACAGTGGCTTCCATCTTTTCCTGTCTGTTACCTATGCTGTATGCATTGCTATGGAGGCACTTTAGTGGGCCTATTGACCTTGTCAGCTTTTTAGAGGAACACAACCTAATTCCTTTGTTGCATTTCACAGGTGTCTCTCTGTTGGTTTCTAACACATGAGCAGCCTCTGGTTCTTTTGTCTGGATGGCAAATGGATCCTTCAGTGCCTTTCAGTAAGGAATCTTTAAGATTCACAGAGCATCCACTATTGCCCAAAAAAGTATAAAACTAGTGCAGATATTCTTCTACCCCCTTTGAACTGGGCAGGGGGAGTGGGTTGGGGGGTGTGCACTAGACAATCTTCAGAGCTTTCTTGATATTTGTGCAGGCAATATCTTTGTCCCAAGAAGTCTGTCCCTGATTCCACCTTCTGTGTACTTTCTTTTTGTGTTTGATTTCAGTTTGGAGCTCCATTTACTTGGGTGGTGGTGGCTGTTCCCCAGCCAGTTCAAACCATGGGAAGCCAATGCCAGCAGCAGCAATGGCAGTAGTGGCAGAAGTACTATTTGCTGTGTGCTGAGAAGAGTGTGATGCTTATGAAGTCCTGGAGGGTGTTTGAGGAGCTTTCTGGGCCCCCAATACCCTTGGGCTCTGTGTGTGTAGGGACTGGCTAGCAGTCAACAGGTCTCATAAGAGGGGCATGAGAGAGTTGGGTGGTCCCCGCCGTTGGTGCAGCCAGTTCAAACCACATGAATCCACATGTAACTGGCCCCTAGGAAGTGCGAGTGACCAGGGTGTGGTGCTGTAGGGAACAGTGCCTGAGAGGAATGGTGCAAGAGATTGTGCAGCAGTTCAAGCAGAAGGGTGCATAAGGAAGGCAGCACATCCTACTAGTTGTTGGACTGCTGCTTGCTCTTCTAACATAGTCTTATGCTGCAGCCCCAATGGTCACCCCAAATAGCTGTTAGCTGTGCAAGCCTATCCAGCAGCTTGATGTCTCCAGAAAATTATAGGTCCTTATTAGGCAGTGTTTTGAAGTTGTTGAAAGCATGGTGGTAGAGACCAGATGAGGGCTGAACTCTGCAGCAGGCAGGAATTGGCTGTCTAGCCAGGCTAGCCTGGAATGAGTGGAGGTAGCCACCCAGACAGAGCTTCCTATCAGGGAAGCTGCCGTCCAGGTGGAGGGCTATAAAGACTGCACCTCATGCTCCTGAGTGGAGGAGATGCAGGAGAAGTCACTAGGTTATGCTGTATTAGGGAGGGGTGTGAAGACCCACTCTTAAGGGGAAGGGAGCACCTAAGATTCATAAATGCTCGTGTTCGAAAGGAATGACCAAAGTCAGAGGCTTTGCAAGCAATGAGAAAATTTTATTAGTCAATTACACACTTGGCATGGAAATCAGTATGTTAGTCCCTGACCTACTATATAAGCACATGGCAGTGGGTTTTGGATAAAGGGGTGGGGTGAAAGGAAAGACAGAAAGGAAAAGATTAAAGAGGGGGAGAGAAAATGAAAGAGAAAAAAATAGATCACCAGTCCTGGTTTCAGCATCAATCCAGCAGTGTTGGTCCGGCTGATGAGATGTCCAGTATCCTGGGGGCTCTGCCTGGGCTTGGGGGGTGGGTACATTTTTATGGATAGGTTTCTCTGCCCTGAAGACAGATTTCTTGGTTTCTATGCAAATTATTCTCATGCACAGTCCATTCTTTCAGACCTTTCTGGAAATGGGCCAGAGGGCTTCAGGGGGGTCTTTGGTGGTCCTAATCTCCCCTGATAATCCATGCCCACTTCTTGGCCTCATTCCTGTGGTTGCACTGCACTGTGTTGTGCTTATCTTCAGGAACTACAACAAGGATGTTTATCCCAGAAAAGTGCTGCCCTACCTCTGCATGGCCCCCCTTCTCAAGCCAAACCTTGTTTTTTCTCATGGCAGCCAGTCCTTGGTTGGCTCCACAGCCATCTGGTTATCAGTGTTTGAGACATACACATTATCCCCTTATCTTCTGGGAATCAAGAGCTCAAAGGGTCTCACGTCGGACTGCTGTTCATAATGTTGTTGGAGAATGAGCTTTAGTCATAGTAAATTTCCATCCTGGATGCAATCTGAGTCAGTAACTTTCTTTGAAGGTCCAATAACAAAAATATTATTCCACTTGGGTTGTTATTCAGTCAAGAAAAATAAGTTTCCAAGGCTGTTTGTTAAAAAACAGAAATCACAGAATAAGCTGAGTTGTTAGTTCCTGGGAACAGACAGTGTTTCTCATAAGCTCAAGAGGGGCTTAGTCCAAGAGCAGTTAGTCAAGACCAAGGCCTAATGAGCATTTTTCAGATCATAGTGCAGCCTGAGCAGGGGGGCAGTAGGATGCATCCCGTGACTAAAGTCACCTTCTCTGGGCCTTTACAAGGGGGAACAAGAAACAGAGTACTATTTGAGATGTTGCAAGAATAAATACTAGGACCCCATGGCACTGACCTCCAAGGACTACCAGAGAAAGAGCTGCAGTGCAAAACAGACAGCACCTTGGAGGAGGCACCATGGTCTTTGGTGAACCATGGAAACAGGATATTGCTTCACTACCCTTCCTTGTATGTACCAACCAGCAAAAGATATGAAGCCTTGGTAGCGGGCAAAACCAATGGTCAAGATTCACAGGGAGAAACTGCAACAGCAGGGCATACTAAAAGCTGCAAAAGAAAGCAGCAAGTGCTAAGAGTGGGTGAGAAGCATAGAGGCACCCATCTGCCAGCCTGATATACAGTCAAGGGAAGTTTACTGCTTGCCAGGAGCCAAGATCCAGGATGTCACAGAGAAACTGCCACAACTGGCTAAAAGTGCAGATTACTATCCACTACTTCTTTTCCACATGGGCACCAATGACATGGTAAGGCATTGTCTGGACAAGATCAAGCAGGATTTGAAAGCACTGGGGCTTCAAGTGAAAGGGACAGGTGTCCAAGTGATCTTCTCCTTTGTCTTGCCAGTCAGGGATAGGGGTGCAGGCAGAAGTCAATGCATCATGCAGATCAATATCTGGTTTTGTGGATGGTGTTGCCACCCGGGCTTTGGTTTCTGTGGTCACAGGATTTTCTTCAATGAATACAGCCTATTGGGAAGAGTTGGAATCTACTGATCTAGAAGAGGTGGGACAATCTTCACCAACATATTGACTGACTTAGTAAATTGTGCTTTAAACTAATAAACTTGAGAGGACAAGAAAGAATTCTTCAGGTATGTCAGACAGAAAGGAAGGTAAAAGATTATGTACCCTTCCCCCCCTCCCAGTAAGCAAGGCTGGCAGATGGGTAAGAACAGACAAGAAGGCTGAGGTACTCAACAAAATTTTTGCCACAGTCTTTGATGGCAACCTCTCCCACACATCTTGAGTAGATGGACTGCAAGATGGGGGACTAGGGGAGCAAAGTCCATCCCACTGATCATGTTTGTGACCACTTGAAGAAACTGAACAGATTTGAGTCTATGGGACTTTATGAGATGAATCACAGTCCTGAGGGAATTGGCTGATGTATTTGCAAAGCCATTCCCCATGATATTTGAAAAGATGTGGAGGTCAAGTGAAGTCCCAGGTGACTGGAAACAGTGAAATATTGCACCCATTTAAAAAAGGGCAGAAAGGAAGACCCTGGGAACTACTAGCCTATCAGCCTCACCTTTGTGCCGAGGAATATTATGGAACAGATCCTCCTAGAAGCTGTGCTAAGGGACATGGAGGACAGGGAGGTGATTCAGGACAGCCAGTATGGCTTCACCAAAGGCAAGTACTGCCTGACCAACCTAGTGGCCTTCTATGATGGAGTGACACCATCAGTGGACAAGGGAAGGACTATAAATGTAATTTATCTGGAATTCTGTAAAGCCTTTGACATGATCCCCTACAACATCCTTCTCTCTAAATTGAAGAGAGATGGATTCAATGGGTGGACTGTTAGGTGGATGAGGAATTGGTTGGATGGTCTCATCCAGAGGGTAGTAGTTAACAGCTCAATATTCACATGAAGATCAGTAATGAGTGGTGTCTCTCAGGGGTGTCATTTGGGACAAGTGTTATTTAATATCTTCATCAATGACATAGACAATGGGACTGAGCACAGCCTCAGCAAGTTTGCAGATAACACCAAGGTGAGCGGTGCAGTTGACAAGCTGGAGGGAAGGGATGCCATCAAAGGCAAACTTGACAGCCTAGAGAGGTGGGCCTGTGCAAACCTCAAGAATTTCTATGAGGCCATATGCAAGGTCCTGCACCTGTGTGAGGGAATACCATGCAAATATACAGGCTGGGTGGAGAATGGATCGAGAGCAGCCATGATGATAAGGACTTGGGGGTGTTGGCTGATAAGAAGATGAACATGACCTGGTAGTCATAGAATCACAGAATCACAGAATCATTTAAGTTGAAAAAGACCTCCAAGATCATCAAGTCCAACCTTTGACTTAATACCACCATGTCAACTAAGCCATATTGTAAAGTGCATGTCCACTCATTTTTTTTAACACTTCCAGGGATGGTGAATCCACCATTTCCCTGGGGAGCCTTTTCCAATGTTAAACCACTCTTTCAGTGAATAAATTTTTCCTAATATCCAACCTGAACCTCCCCTGGTGCAACCTGAGGCCATTTCCCCTTGTACTGTCGCTAGTTGCCTGAGTGAAGAGGCCAACTTCCACCTCACTACAAGACCTTTCAGGTGGAGATTGATAAGGTGTCCCCTGAGCCTCCTTTCTCCAGACTAAACTACCCCAGTTCCCTCAGCTGGTCCTCATAAAACTCATGCCTTAGACTCTTCACCAGCTTTGTTGGCCTCCTTTGGACATGTTCCAACATCTCAATGTCCTTCCATATCCTTCCTGTAGTGAGGGGCCCAAAACTGAACACAGTATTTGAGGTATGGCTTTGCCAGTGCCAAGTACAGAGGGACAGTCACTTCCCTGATCCTGTTGGCCACACTATTTCTGATACAGGCCAGGATGCCATTGGCCTTCTTGGCCATATGGGCACACATCAGGCTCATGTTCAGCTGGCAGTTGACTAATACCTCCAGATACTTTTCTGCCAGGCAGCTTTCCAGTCACTCTTCCTCAAGCCTGTAGTGTTGCATGGGGTTGTTGTGACCCAGGTGCAGGACCTCGTGGAGTGCTCCTATTCCAAAGAGGCAGGAATTTGGTTTTATCTTTCTTGTGTTGCTAAGAACGCCTCCCTTGACCCACACCCTAAACTCCACCCCTGCAATGCCCTATAAAAACCCCACGACCCTGCCTTTGTTCAGTCTTTTCATCTTTGTCTCCCCCCTCGTCTCCAGGAGTAATAAATGGATTCTTGAGCTTTATGAAATGAAGACCTGTCTCTTTTTTGTTCCCATGCCCGGCACTGGCAGCTGCACTCTCCCTTGGCATGATGAACTCTGTTGCAACGCGATGCAACAGGACCTGGCACTTGGCCTTGCTGAACCTCATACAATTCACCTCAGTCCATCAATTTAGCCTGTCCAGACCCCTCTTTGTAAGGGTGATCTGCTCCAAAACATTCCACCTTGGGTGGATCCCATCAAGTCCCATAGACTTGTGTATGTCTAACTGATATAGCAGGTAGTGCTATATTTGCTAGGTGGAATGAGTCCCACAACTGGAATGCTAGGATGAAGGGCTACAGGCTGTTTAGGAGGGATAGGCAGGGCAGGTGAGATGGACATGTGGCACTATATGTAAGGAAGAGGTTTGATTGTACAGCCCTTACAGTTGGCAGTGATGTGGTGGAGAGCCTCTGAGTGAGGCTTAAGGGGATGGAAAACAAAGGAGATATTATAGTGAGTGTTTATTACTGATCTCCCAGCCAGGATGTAAGCAGTGATGAGTTCTTCTGTAAGCAATTAGGAGAAATATCTGGATCAGTAGCCCACATCCTTATGAGAGATTCCAACTTCCCGGACATCAACTGGCAATATCATTCTGCTGTGACGAGCAGGCCTTGGGAAGTCTTGAAGTTTGTGGGAGGTAACTTCTTGTCACAAGTACTCTGTGAGCCAACTAGGAAAGATGCCCTCCTAGACTTGTTTGTGACTAGAGAAGGACTCTTGGGAGATGTGATGGTTGGTGGCTGTCTTGCCCGCAGTGACCATGAAATGGTTGAGTTTAAAATTTTCAGTGTAATGAGAAAAAAGGTCAGCAGAGTTGCTGCCCTGGATTTCAAGAGAGACATCTTTAAGCTATTCATGGAGCTAATTAGAAGATTACCCAGGGAATGTCCTTTTGTGGACTTAAGGACCCATGAGTGCTGGTCAGTCTTTAAGAACCACCTTTCCAAAGCACAGAAGCAGGCAATTCCACGGTGTCAAAATTCAAGCAAGTGGGGCAGAAAACCAAATCAGGTGAACAGGGAACTCCTCGTGGAGCTCAAGAGGAAAAAGAAATTGTAGAATCTCTGGAAGCAAGGTTAGGCTTTGCAGGAAGATTACAGAGCTGTGGCTCATATTTGCAGGGAGAAGACACAAAAAGCAAAGCTCAACTAGAGTTGAAACTGGCCAGGGTTGTGTCAGATAACAAGAAAGACTTTTTAAAATACATCATTAGCAAGAGCGTGTCTAAAGAAAACATTGGACTGATACTTGTTAAAGATGGTCGCCTGACTAATAGGGATGAAGAAAAAGCAGAGGCATTGCATTCTTTTTTTGCCTCAGTCTTTAATGATACTGATAGACTTTGGGCTGCCCAGTCCTCTGAGTTGGAGGACCACGACTGAGGGAACAGTGTTTTCCCTTTTGTGGACACTGAAATTGTAAAGGACCAGTTGTATCAGCTGAATGTTCACAAGTTGATGGGGCCTGATGGGATTCATCCCAGAGTTCCGAAGGAGCTAGAAGATGTTATGGCAAGACCCATCTCGATTATCTGCCAAATGCTTTGGGAGTCTGAGGAAGTCCCTGCTAACTGGAAGATGGCCAATGCTATTCCTAGTTACAAGAAGGGTGTGAGGGAAGACCCAGGGAAATACAGACCAGTTAGTCTAACCTCAATACCTGGAAAAATTATTGAGAAGATAATACTTGGTGCTACTGAAAGACGTTTAAAGAACAATGCAATTGTCAGGCACAATCAATGGGTTCACAAAGGGAAAGTCCTGTTTAATTTGGTATTTATAATAAACTGGATGTAGTTTTCTGGATTTTAGTAAGGCCTTTGATACTGTCCCTCACAGTATCCTTCTGGATCGGTTGTCCACCTGTGAAATGAGAAGGTTCATGGTGTGCTGGGTGAAGAAATGCCTGGATAGCAGAGCTCAAAGGGTTGTAGTGAATGGGGCTAGATTTGGCTGGCAACTGGTCACCAGCAGTATTCCTCAAGGTTTAATTTAAGGGCCAGTTCTGTTCAATATCTTTATCAATGATCAGGATGCAGGAGTTGAATGCATCATTAGCAAGTTTGCTGATGATACCAAACTGAGGGGAGCTGCTGAATGCCTTGAGGGACAAGAGGCCATGCAGAGGGATCTGGATAGACTGGAGCAATCACCAATGGCATGAAAATTAAAAAGTCTAAAAGCCAGATTCTGCACCTCTGACAGAGCGATGCCAGGAACAATTATAGATTGGGAGAGTAGTGGCTGGAGACCAGCCTTGCAGAAAGGGATCTGGGGGTGCTGGTTGACAGGAAGCTCAATATGAGTCAGCAG
>JAWWMN010000438.1:0-10737 GCA_035047745.1 Catamblyrhynchus diadema | reverse complement strand
TGGGGTTTTGGGGAAAATTTGGGATTTTTTGGGGGGTCTTAGGGGGGTTTTGGGGAGATTTCAGGGAAATATTTGTGGGGTTTGGGGGAAGTTTGGGGTTTTAGGGGAACTTTGGGGTTTTTGGGAGGTATTAGGGAGAATTTGGGAGGGGATTTGGGGTAAAATTGGGATTTAGGAAGGGAATTTGGGGTTTATGGGGAAGAAAATTGGGATTTTTGGGGAATACTTGGAGTTTTGGGGAGGCTTGAGAGGAAAAAATCAGTATTTTTAGGGAAAATTTGGGATTTTATAGGGAAAAGTTGGAATTTCTGGGGGAAATTTGGGATTTTAGGGGAATATTCCCGTAAAATCCCAAATTTCCCTCCCCAAACCCCCAAATCTCTCTTTAATTCTCAATTTGTAAAATTCCAAATTTCTCTCTGAAAACCACAAATCTTCCCCTAAAATCCCAAATTTCCCCCAGAAATTCCAACTTTTCCCTATAAAATCCCAAATTTTCCCCCAGAATCCTAAATTTTAGGGGAATATTTGGAGTTTTGGGGAGGCTTGAAAAGAAAAAATCGGAATTTTTAGGGGAAATTTGGGGATTTTTGGGGAAATTTAGAGAATTTCAGTGGGCAAATTTGAGGTTTTGCAGTGAAAATTTTGGATTCTCAGGTAAAAAATGGAGATTTTTTTTGAGGAAGTTGCAGAGGAATATTTGGGAATTTTTGGGGAAAATTGAATTTGTGGAGAATTAAGGGGGAAAAATGCCAATTTTGGGATGAAAAATCTGAATTTTAGGACAAAACTTCCCATTTTTGTCCGTAATTCCCTCTTCTTTTTTTCTCAATTTCCATGGGATGTTTTGCATCAGCAAATTTTAGGAATTTTATTCAATTTTGGGGGAATTTTAAGGGAAATTTGGGGAAAAATTGAGAGAAATTTGGGGATTTTAGGTGGAAATTCAGGGAAAAGTTGCTGGGTTTGGGTCAAATTTTGGGATTGTTTAAATTTTGGGTTTTTTTGTTTAAGTTCTGGGGTTTTTGTTTCCATTGGAGATTTGGGGGTGAATTTTGAAGGGGATTTGGGTCAATTTTGGGGGGTTTTGGTTCGATTGAGGGAGTTTGGGGTCAAATTTTGGGGTTTTGGGGTCAAATTTGGGGGTTTTGGGATCAGATTTTGGGGTTTTGGTCAAATTCTTGGGATTTTGCTTAAACTGGGTGAGTTTTGGTCCAATTTTGTGGATTTTGGTTCAAATTTTGGTCATTTTGGGTCAAATTTTTAGAGATTTTATTCAATTTGAGGTTTTTGGGTTAAATTTTAATGACTTTGGGTCAAATTTTGTGGATTTTGGTCGAATTGGCAGATTTGGGTCAAATCTTTGGGATTTTGTCCCAAATTTTGGGGTTTTGGGGTCAGATTTTGTGGTTTCAGGTCAAATTTTGGGGGTTTTTGTTGAATTCAGGGTCTTGGAGTCAAATTTTGGGGGTTTTGGGTCAGATTTTGGGGTTTTGATCAAATTCTTGGGATGTTGGTTAAACTGGGTGAGTTTTGGTCAAATTTTGGCGGTTTTGTTTCATTTGAGGTGTATGAGGTCAAATTTTGGGGGTTTTGGGGTCAGATTTTGTGGTTTTGAGTCAAATTTTTGGGATTTTGCCTCAAATGTTTGGGGGTTTTGGTTCATTTGAGGGGTTTTAAATTCAAATTTTCAGGGGTTTTGGGGTCAGATTTTGTGGTTTGGGTCAAATTTTTGGGCTTTTGCCTCAAATGTTTGGGGTTTTGGTTCATTTGAGGAGTATTAAATTCAAATTTTTGGGGGTTTTGGGGTCAGATTTTGTGGTTTTGGGTCAAATTTTTGTCATTTTGCCTCAAATGTTTGGGGTTTTGGTTCATTTGAGGAGTATTAAATTCAAATTTTCGGGGGTTTTGGGGTCAGATTTCCTTATTTGGATCAAATTTTTGGGGCTTTCGAGGTGACACTTTGTGGGTTTTGCTTCAAATTTTTGGGGTTTGGGGTCAAGTTTTTAGCATTTAAAATTCACCAAAAGGCGAAAACTGACGGGATGTTGTGTTTCCTCCCCGTTTGCAGGCACGGTGGGGGCGCGGGTGCTGCTGCTGCCGCTGGTGCTGCGGGGACAGCGCGAGGCCGCCCGGCTCTCCCGGCACCTCCCGCAGCTGCAGCGCCTCTCGCAGCGCGTGGCCGACGCCCGGCGCGGCACCGACCCCAACCAGGGTGGGCGGGGCCTGCGGCAGCCGGGGGCGGAGCTGGGGTGGTGGGAGGCGGAACTTGGGTGGGACAAAGTTAAAAGGTGGGGCTGAAAGGACTGAAAATGGGATTTAGGGGGCGTGGCTTAAGGGTTGTGGGCGTGGTTTATTGAATTGTGGGTGTGGTTTATTGAATTGTGGGTGTGGCCTCAAAATTTGCGAGGTGGGAGGCAAAATTTGGGTGAAAAAAGGCAAAAAAAAGGGGTTAAAGTGCACAAAAATGGTGTTAAGATGCCCTAAAGGGTTAAGTGGGTGTGGTTTATTGAATTGTGGGCGTGGCCTCAAAAATTAGCAAGGTGGGAGGCAAAATTTGGGTGAAAAAAGGCAAAAAAATTGAGTTAAAATACACAAAAATGGTGTTAAGATGCTCTAAAGGGTTAAGTGGGTGTGGTTTATTGACTTGTGGGTGTGGTTTATTGACTTGTGGGCATGGCCTCGAATTTTGCAAGGTGGGAGGCAAAATTTGGGTGAAAAAAGGCAAAAAAAATGGGGTGAAAGTGCACAAAAATGGAGTTGAAATCCCCAAAAATGGGATTTAATGGGCGTGGCTTAAGAGTTGTGGGCGTGGTTTAAGGGATGTGGGTGTGGCCTCAAAAAATGGTGGGGTTGAAAGCAAAGTTTGGGTGAAAAAATGGGATTACAATGACAAAAAATGGGGTTTAAAAGCACAAAAATGGGGCTACGGGGGCGTGGCTTAAGGGTTGTGGGTGTGGTTTATTATATTGTGGGCGTGGACTCAAAATTGTGGGGTTGGAGGCGAAATTTGGGTGAAACAAAGCCCAAAACCAGGGTAAAGGTGAGTTAAAGTGTCATTTGGGGGCGTGGCATAAGGATTCTGGGCGTGGCTTGAGGCTTTATGGGTGTGGCTTGTTGACTTGTGGGCGTGGCCTCAGCATTTGGGTGGCGGGAGGCAAAATTTGGGTTAAAAAGGTGGGAAAATGGGATAAAAATGCTGGAAAATGGAGCTTAAGTGCACAAAAATTTCGTTGAGGGTCGTGGCTTAAGGGTAGTGGGCGTGGTTTAAGGCTCGTGGGCGTGGCTTCATGTTTGATGGGCGCAGCTTATTAAATGGTAGGCGTGGCCTCAAATTTTGGGGGTGGGAGGAGGAATTTGGGGGGAACCCTGTTTTTTTGTAGGCGTGGCTGTTGTGCTGTGGGTGTTGCTTCTCGGCCACGCCCTCTCGGACTGACCACGCCCCCTTTAACCCCTCAGTGGCCGTGGCCTACTCGGAGCTGGTGTCGTACCAGCGGCGGCACAACGTGAATCCGCTCCGGGGCTTCCTGGTGCCCCTTGTGCAGGTTTGGGACCCCAAAATTCCCAAATTCAGCCCCAAAAATTCCAAATTCAGCCCCAAAAAATCCCAAAAATCCCAAATTCAGCCCCTCAGCCGAATACTGATCTAAAGCCCCCTTCCCATATGGGGTCCGACCCCCCTGCCACATTGTGAGCCGTTGATTTGCCCTGCAGGGATCCTTCTGCCAAATACTGATCTAAAGCCCTCTCCCCATATTGAGTCTTAGAATGCCCTGCCACATAGTGAGCCATTGATTTGCCCTATAGAGCCCCCCCCACCACATAATGAGCCATTAATTTGCTCTACGGGGACGCCTCTGACACAAAGTGAGCTGGAACTCTCCTGCCACATAGTGAGCCATTCATGCACCCCATAGGGTTCCCCCTGCCAAATGCCGAGGCAATCTTCCTCATCATATTGAGTCATAGGGTCTTCTGCCATATAGTGAGCTATTGATTTGCCCTATAGGGAGTTCTCTGCCAAAAACTTAGCCAAAGCTCCCTCCCCATATGGGACTGGATCCCCCTGCCACATTGTGAGCCATTCATTCATCCCATAGGGATCCCCTTGCCAAATAATGAGCCAGAGCCCCCCTCCCCATATTGAGTCGTGGACCCCCTGCCACATAGTGAGCCAGTGATTTACCCTATGGGACCACCCCCGTGCCAAATACTGAGCCAAAGCCCCCTCCTCATATGGGACCTGCCGCATAGTGATCTATTGATTTACCCTATAACGACCCTCTTGCCACATTGTGAGCCTCGCCTCCCTCCTGCCACATAGTGAGCTAGTGATTTACCCTATAGGGATCCCTCTGCCAAAGAATGAGCCAAAACCCCCTCCCCATATGGGGCTGGAACCCCTGCCACATTGTGAGCCATTGATTTGCCCTATAGGGACCCCCCTGCCAAATATGGATCAAAAGCCCCCTCCCCATATAGAGTCATAGAATCTCCTGCCACATTGTGAGCCATTGATTCGCCCTAGAGGGACCGCCTCTGCCACAAAGTGAGCCATTTATTTGCTCTATAGGGACCAAAAAAAAAAATCAGGAATAAAACCACATAAAAAATCATAAAAAACTCAAAAAAAATCCGAAAAAAATTCTGTAAAAAGCCCCAAAAATCCCCCAATTAATCCCTAATTAATCCCTAATTATTTTGGCAGTAATTACTGATGTGGGGGGTGGCAGACCCCCCTGTTTGTGTCGTTTTTCTTCGCCCTGCAGGGGATGGCGGCGGCGCCGGTGCCGGGGCTGCTGCAGGGGGGGCTGGGCTGGTTCCCCAACTTGGCCGCCCCCGACCCTTTCTACGTCCTGCCCGTGCTGGTCACCGCCTCCACCTGGCTCGTGCTCGAGGTTTGGGGCCAAAAATGGCGATTTTGGGCAAAAAATCTGCGGTTTGGGGCAAAAAAACGGGGGGGTTTAGCAAAAAAAATGGAGTTTTTAGGTGAAAAAATGGAGATTTTAAGGGAAAAAAATGGAGTTTTTAGAGGGGAAAAAACATGGAATTTTTAGGGGAAAACGGGGTTTCTAGGAGGAAGTCAGTTTTAAGTGAGAAAATAGGGATTTGGGGAAAAATTTGGTGATTTTGGGTGAAAAAATGAAGATTTTACAGTGAAAAATGGGGATTTGAGAAAAAAAAAACGGAGTTTTTAGGAGGAAAAATGAGGATTTTGGGGGGAAATGGGGATTTTGGGAAGGGAAATGGGTTTTGAGTTAAAAATTTGGAATTTTGGGAAAAATGGGAATTTTGGGTGGAAATCTGAGGATTTTTGGTGAAAAAATGGAAGTTTTTAGAGCAAAAAATGAGGATTTTAGGAAACAAATTGAGATTTTTAGGGAAAATTTTGGGGGAAAGATGGGGATTTGAGAAAAAGGCATTTTAGGTGAAAAAATGAGAATTTTAGAATAAAAAAAGGGGATTTTAGGGTGGGAGATGGGAATTTTGTTAAAAAAGAAATTTAGAGAAAAGGGAATTTTGAAAAAAGGAAATGTTCAAAGGAAAAATCAGAAGTTTTGAGGGCAAAATGGGAATTTGGGGTGAAAAATTGGAATTCTTTTGAAAAAAATGGGAATTTTGATTTTAAAAAGGAGAATTTGGGGGAAAAATAGGAATTTCAGGGAAAAAAGGGAATTTTTGTGGGAAAATTTAAACTTTTGGAGGGAAAATGGTAATTTTATCATAAAAATGGGAATTTGGGGGGGAAAAGGGGGTATTTTGGAGGGAAAAACTTGCATTTCTTGGGGAAAAATGGGGATTTTAGTTCAAAATAGAAATTTGGGGAACAAAGTTGGAAATTTTAAAGGGAAAAACTTGAATTTTGGGGGGAAAACCAGAAATCTTGGTAAAATATCGGAATTTGCGGGGAGAAACGCAAATTTTTGGGGGAAAAAGGGAATTTTTGAGAGAAAAACTTGAATTCTTGGGGAAAAAAATGGGAATTTTAAAGGGAAAAATTCAATTTTTTCGTGGAAAAAATCGGAAACTTTGGAGAAAACTTGAAGATTTTGGGGCATTAATGTCAGAAAGGGGCGGAGAGTCAGTATGCAAATGAGGGCTGTGGTTAATTTGAATATTTCTTGTTGCAGCTCGGGGCAGAGACGGGCGTGTCGGCGCCGGGGGCGGGGCCTGTCCGTCAAATCCTGAGGATCCTCCCCCTTCTCTTCCTGCCCTTCATCGTCCACTTCCCCACCGTGAGTGGGGGCGGGGCCTAAAAATGGGGGCGTGGCTTCTTAAAATGGGGGCGTGGTCACTTTTAAATAGGCGTGATGGCTTTAAAAGAAGGCGTGGCTTCTTAAAATTGGGGCGTGGCTTAATTAAAAACGGGCGTGGTCACGTTAAAATGGGAGTAGTGGCTTTAAAAGTGGGCGTGGCTTCACCTTTCTCCTCATTTGGTCCTTTTATGGTGTCATGACCTCATTTCCTGTGGCCACGCCCACAAATTCCCACTTTTCTCTAAAAAATTTTTGGAAATTTTTCCCAAATATTTGTAAATTTCACTCAAAATTTGAGATTTCCCCCAAAAATTGACATTTTTTTATTTTAAAATACTTGGAATTTTCCGTAAAACTTGAACTTCCTCAAAATTTGGAATTTTCTCCGAAAAAACTGAAATTTCAAAAAAAAAAAATTTAAGAATTTTACCCCAAATTTTGGTTTTTAAAGTAGTTGGGATTTTTAATCAAACTCGAGGAATTTTTCTCCAAAAAATTGTTATATTCTTGAAAAAATCTGAAATTTTCCCCAAAAATTTGTGAATTTCTTTAAAATTTTGAAATTCTTTTGTAAATTGGGGAATTTCCCCCAAAAAATCTTAAAATTTCAAGGAAAAAAATGGGAAAAAGTGAATTTTTTCAAAAATTTGGGATTTTTTCCTCAGAATTTGGGAATGTTCTCCTAAAATTTGGGATTTTTTTTCATACTTTGGAACATTTGAAGAGAATTTGCTCTCAAAATTCAAGAATTTCCTACAAAAGTTTGGGAATTTTCTCCACAATTTGAGAATTTTTTACAATTTTCCCTAAAAATTTAAGATTTTTTAAAGTTTGGAATTTTGCTCAGTAATTTGAAATTTTCTTCAAAAAATTCAATTTCGTCTCATCAAAATTTGGAATTTTTTCTAAAAATGCATCAAGTATAAAAAAAATTGAGAATTTTATCCCAAATTTGAGGATTTTTCAACAATGTCAAGATTTTTTTTTTTAATCTGAGAATTTCCCCCTTAAAAATTCAGGAATTTTCTCAAAAATCCCAAAAAATTCACTGAAATCTCAGACTTTTTTTAAAAATCTGGATCTGCTTTTAAAGGTTTTAAATTGTTGCCAAAAATTTAAGGTAATTTTTACAAATCTGGACTTTTTCTCAAAAACTTTTGAATTTTCTTTAAAAATTCGAATTTTTCTTTGAAACATTCTGAGAATGCAAAAAAAAAATCCTATGAATTCTATCCAAAATATGGAAAAAATTTTAAAATTTCATTATTGTTTATTATTTTAATTTATTATTAACTAATATCTTAATAATAATAAAATTTATATTTTTATTTATTCATATTTTAAATATGTATATATTTATGTATTATAACTTATGTTGATTTATGTGTTTATATATTTATATTTATAATTTTTATTTGTATTTTTAGTATTTGCTTTTATTTTGTTCATTGTTTTAAATTATTATTTATATTATTTTGGGTAGCATTATAGTTTCTATTTAATTTTATTTATACATTTTGATATTATACATTATTATATAATTTTACATATTTTTTTCTATGTTTAAAATTTGTAATTATGTTTTTGTTATTTATTTTATCATTGTTCATTATTTTGATTTAATTCTCAAAATTTTTAAAAAATTATCTCAATTTTTTCCAAAATCTGAGGATTTTTTCCTAAAATTCTGAAAATTCCCCAAAAAAAAACCCCAAAATTTCCTTTTTTCTGCCACTTCCGGGTTTGCCTCTTAGCCCCACCCCCTTTCCCACATCCTCACCTCTGATTGGTTCCTTTTCCAGGCGATCTTCACCTATTGGCTGACGTCCAACAGCTTCAGCCTGCTGCAGACGGGGCTGCTGCGAGTCCCCGCCCTCCGCGCCAGGCTGGGCGTGGCCCCGCCCCCGGCCCCGCCCACCGGCCCCGCCCCCCCGGGCAAGGGCGGGATCCTCAAACAGCTGAGAAAAGGTGAAACAATGGGGAAAAATGGGGAAAAATCGGGGATTTTGGGCAAAAAAAATTGGGGATTTTTAGCAAAAAATTGGGGATTTTGGGGGAAAAAAAATTCAGAATTAAAAAAAAATAAATGGGACTTTTGGGCAAAATAATGGGGATTTTGGGGAAAAGGAAATGGGGATTTTCGGCAAAAGAAAATTGGGGATTTTGGGCACAAAAGCCTTGGGGATTTTAGGCAAAAAAATTTTGGGATATTTGGGCAAAAGCATTGGGATTTTGGGGGAAAAAATAGGGGATTTTGGGCAAATAAAATTGGGGATTTTGGGGGGAAAAATGGGGATTTTGGGGAAAAAAGTAGGGGATTTGGGGCAAAAATTTGAGGATTTTATAAAAAATAAATTGAGGATTTTGGGGCAAAAGAATTGCAGATTTTTAGGAAGAAAATTGGAATTTTTGGGAAAAAAATTGGAGATTTTATGTGAAAAAATTGGGGATTTGGGGCAAAAAAAATGGGGATTTTTGGCAAAAGACAATTTGGGGATTTTGGGAAACAATATTGATTTTTTGTCAGAAAAATTGTGGGATTTTGGGCAAAAAAATCTGGGGATTTTTTGCAAAAAAAAGGGGCATTGGGGGGAAAAATTAGGAATTTTTGGGAAAAACAATGGGAATTTTTGGCAAGAAATTGGCGGTTTTGGGCAAAAAAATTTGGGGATTTTGGGAAAAAAATTCGGATTTTGGGCTAAAAAAATTTGGGGTTTGGGGCAGAAAACATTAGAGATTTTAGGTAGAAAAATTGAGAAATTCAGGCAAAAAAAATTGGGGATTTTTGGGGAAAAAATGGGGGGTTTTGGGCAAAAACAAATAGGGGACTTTGGGCAAAAACAAATAGGGGAGTTTGGGCAAAAAAATGGGAATTTTTGGGAAAAAAATTTGGGATTGTGGGCAAAAAAATTGGGGAATTTAGGCAAAAAACCACGGGATTTTGGGCAAAAAAAATTGGGGTTTTGGGCGAAAAAAATTGGGGTTTTGGGCGAAAAAAATTGGGGATTTTGGGAAGAAATAAAACTGGGGATTTTTGGAAAAAAAAATGGGGATTTTTAGCAAAAGCAAATTGAGGAGTTTGGGCAAAAAAAATGGGAATTTTTGGGAAAAAATTTGGGATTGTGGACAAAGAAATTGGGGAATTTAGGCAAAAAAATGGGGATTTTGGGCAAAAAAAACTTAAGGGTTTTGGACAAAAAATTGGGAATTTTTGGCAAAAAAAAATGGGGAATTTTGGGATAAAAAATTGGGGATTTTGGGCAGAAAAAACCCTGGGGATTTTTGGCAAAAACAAATTGGGGAGTTTGGGCAAAGAAAAATGGGAATTTTTGGGAAAAAAATTTGGGATTTTGGGCAAAAAAATTGGGGAATTTAGGCAAAAAAAGGGGATTTTGGGCAAAAAAAAAAATTTGGGATTTTGGGGAAAAATTGGGAATTTTTTGCAAAAAAATTGGGGATTTTAGGAAAAAATTGAAGGATTTTGTAGAGATTTTTTGGGCATTTGGGGATTTTCAGGACTATTTGGGAATTCTGTTTTGGATTCCATTGATTTTTTTAGGGAATTTTTTGCAATTTTTGGTTTATTTTCTAAAATTTCGGGGAAATTTTGGGGAAATTTGAGGGAATTTTGGGGGAAATGAAGGAAAACTCCCAGAATTTGGGGGAATTTTTTCATTAATTTGTTGGGAGAATTTTGGGGAATATTTGGGGGGAATTTGGGCAGATTTGGGGAATTTTTTTTCGTATTTTTGATGAAATTTGGGGGAATTTTTGTGGAATTTTGGGGGAATTTTTAAAGAAGTTTTGGGAGAATTTTTTGGGGAGTTTTAAAAGAATTCAAAGGAATTTGGTGAAAATTTGGGGGATTTTCGGGGGAATTTGGGGAATTTTTGCTGAATTTGGAGAGAAGTTTGGGGAATTTTAGAAAATTTTTGGAGTTTTGGTGAAAAACTTGGGAAAATTTGGGATTTTGGGGTTTTTTGGGGGGATTGGGGAGAAATCTTTTGAATTTTTGTGGATTTTTTGGGGGGAATTTGGGGAAAATTTGGGGGAATTTTGGATTTTGGAGAGTTTTGGGAATTCTTGGGGGAAATTCTGGGATTTTGGGGTTTTTTGGGAAAATTTGGGGGGAGTTTGGGATTTTTGGGGGATTTGGAGAATTTTTGGGGGAGATTTGGGAAAATTTGGGGATTTGGGGGAGCTTGGGGAATTTTGGGGAAAAATTCTGAGATTTTGCTTTTTTCTGTTGAATTTCGGGGTTTTTAGGGGAGATTTGGGGGAATTTTTTGAGGATTTTGAGGAATTTTGGGACAAAAAATGGGAATTTTGGGGGATTTTTGGGGAATCTCTGGGGGGAAACTCCGGAGTTTTGGGGTTTTTTGTGGAATTTTGGGGTTTTTAGGGCTGATTTTGGGGGGTTTGGGGATTTTGGAGAGTTTTTGGGAAGATTTGGGATTTTTCTGGGGATTTTTGGAAGAAT
>JAWWMN010000437.1:0-10742 GCA_035047745.1 Catamblyrhynchus diadema | reverse complement strand
TCTTTATTTATATAATATATTTTAGATATAAATTTATTTTTATATATTTTTATATATGTGTGTGCCTGTGTGTATAGATTACTATTTTTATAACCATTTTATTGCTATTAAATTTTTTTAAATTTTAAAACAAGTGATTGGCACTTTTGACACCATTCCTTGAGCTGCACAGCACCAATGTACCCCCCCAGCCATGGGGAATCACACCCCACCTGGGCTGAGCCCCCTCTGCTGGGCCAGGACACGGCTCCAAACCAGCACAGAGACCCCAAAGCAGATCAAGAGCAGTTAAAGCAGCCCATAATGCAGAGCAGAGCAGAGACCAGAGCACGAGTGACCTGAAGCATAATTTGCAGCGAATGTCTTTTCCTCTCATAAATAGGAGAGACACAGTGGGACGATTATCCACCCAGATTTATCTCCTCAGCTCTGTGTATATCCTTCTGTGCTTAAAAATGTCTCACTGCCCTTTGCGTTATTGCATTGCCCTTTACATTCATAGCACATAAACCTCTCAAGTACTGTAAAACTTACAAGGTGTAATATAACGTCGGGGGGTTTCTTTTACACACCATAAACAGAAGTCACTGAGAAAGGAAAAGAGCAAAGAAAGGGAGACATTACTTGGCCTGACAACAGTACAGGAGGAAAATATATATACAAGTATACATATATACACTTAAAATCCCGAGCTGGATTGATTATCTGGCGTTGATGGATCACCTGAATGTGTTACGTAGATAAGGAAATTGATTGTTCAATAAATCACTGTCTGCACTAAGAATCCTGTGTTAAAAAAGAAAGGGGAAATATTATAAATCTGTCTCACACGGGCAAAGAAAAAGCTTAAGCTTTTAAGGCTAATCATGATGTACCTTTTGCTGCACATCTGATAAAAGAATATCACCTCAGAGTTCTGCAGTGCTAAAGGACTGGTGTCTGTCCCAAGGCTCTGCAGGGAGGGAACCTCCCTGGCATGGCTGAGGGGCTGTTCTTGGTGCCAGCAGCAGGCAGGGTGATCTGACAGAGCCCTGTTGCCCTGATTTGTTAATATTTTCCAAGCCTTCTGATGTTTACATTCTTGTAACAAATTTTCTCACACACTTTCTGTAAATAACTTATCGTTTTGCATTTTTTTATGGAGGAAGAGAAATTTGATGGACTGTTGGTTTGTCCAGTGTCATTGGAGAGGTGGCACTGTCACCCTCTGATCCACTGTCACTTTTGGAAATCTATAAATGTTGGAGTCAGAAATTAGACTCCCCCTTTTTACCTTAAGAACAACAGCGTGTGCACGTCGTGTTATTTCATGTCCTATAGTGACAGAGCCCCAGGGGTACATCAGCCCCATCCCTGGAAGTGTCCAGGGCCAGGTTGGACAGGGCTTGGAGCAACCTGGGACAGTGGAAGATGTCCTGCCCATGGCAAGGGGGGTGGAATGAGCTGAGTTTTCATGTCCCTTCCAACCCAAAGCATTCTGAGATTGTGGAATGAGCTGAGTTTTCATGTCCCTTCCAACCCAAAGCATTCTGAGATTCTATGACATCCAGCCTTGTCTCCTCTGCAGAGCAGGTGCTGTGGCTGTTTGTTCCATTCAGAACAGAATCCACCCTGTTCCCAACACAAAACTTCTGCTGCAGGCAGCAAAAAGCCCCCTCAGCCCAGGCAGGCACGGTGTCTCACAGAGGGTGGAATTTCAAATCACTGCGGTGACTTCCCTCAGAGCGCTTTGAATTCACTGCAAAACTAACCAACAAGTCTAACACCTCAGTCCCCACAGACAGCCGTAACTCAGCTAAATTTGTGGGTTATACCAGATTTTATTTACTGCTTCATCCTGGGAGAAGAGTGCGAGCTGACAGCCGTCTATTCATTAGAGTGGGGGGAGCCGCCCACGGCGCCGCCGGCTCTCTCCCCGTGCACTTCCACGGCTCTCATCGAGTTTGGGCTCTGCAGAACCAGCTCTGTTATTTTAGGAATGACGCACCTTCCTACTCACCTGGGAGCTGGTGAGTTCGGAGATCTGGTCTGTTCACCCTCAAGTCCCCAGTGGGAACAAAGGACATGCCATCAGATGCCATTACCAGATAATGAGTGCCCAGTGGCCTCTGCCAGGACAGGCAGTGGCCTCATCCCAGTCCTTACTGGAGGCAGGAACCACCATTTCCACCCAGCTGGTGCTCCTGAAGCTGCTGCTTGCAGGTGCCGAGGATAAATTGGACTTTGTCTCAAAAGCCTGTGTAACACTGAGTGCTCCAGTCCCAGGGGAGCTGGGTACCCCTTAGAGGAGATCCCCAGTGCCCAATTTCCAGAGCAATGAGCAAAGTGCAAGGCCCAAATTCACTAATTTTTCTGAACACTTATGTAATTTTAAATTTCTGTTTTGTGCCTTTGGTTTATCTGTCTGCTTAAAATCTTCTCCAAATGTCCCCACAGGGTCCGTGCCTTTGGAAGCCCAGTCCTTCCTGCTGCTTTCCAGATCACACTGCTGTGCTGAATGTCCCAGGCACAACGAGCTGACACAGAATGTGCCAGTTGTTCCCTTACTACTTCCCAATACTTATTTTTATTCTCTGAATCTGACCCCACACAGGGAGTGCAGCTTGTTGGCTGGGGCACAGCAAAAAAGCCGAAGTCTAACGAGGTCCCTGGACTGAAGTATTAAATAATAGAGATACTGTGTGGTGCCCAAGGCTGGTGTCTGCTCTCCTCTCCTCCTGCCAGCGCTGCAGAGCTGAGCAGCGTGGGGGAAGCTCAGAGCAGCTCTGGGGTTGCCTCTGACGCAGGGGTACCCCACGCTCTCCTCAGCCGTTTGCAGCTGAACCACGTTTTGCTGATGATCTTCCCTGCCAGAAATAACAGAGCAGTCACATCCGTATTTGTGTGTTCATGCTCAGAGTCTCGCTGCAGATTTAAAGCACAAGGAACCAGGTAATGCTGGCGAGGTGAGAGTCTCACAGTGCAAACCTGAGCAGTGGAGCTGTGGCTTCCCTGGGGGCAGCACAGCAAAGGGGGGTGAGAGGAGGCAGAAAGGGTTAACAAATGCAGCCACAAAGAAAAGCTGGTGCAGGAGCAATGACAAAGCAATGAGCTGAGCCCTCCACCTGCTTTAAGAGCTCTCGCTTGTGCTAAGGACCTGCATCTATTTTAGTCTTTATCACAAGTGGTAAATAGCAGCACATCATCCCTGTTTTCACTGTCAATAACACGAATCGATGTATCAATGCATGAACCCCCATCCCATTGAAATCCCCTCTGCACCGGCCCACACTGCGACAATCCCTGCCTGGCACACCGAGCTGGATTCTCCAAGGGGCACAGTACTCCTGTTCCTGCCCTAGAGCAGTTCTTATCCTCTCGTTCAGCCCTCAGCTCCTCTCAACGTTCCCCTCCATCCCCCCTCCGTGGCTCCGGTGCTTTCAGCTCGCTATCTGCCTTTCCCAGAGACTCTGCTGTGCACAGGGAACAGCCCAGACGGCATCGCGGTAAAGCTGCAGCCGAGAGGAGGCGAAGGAGATTGCGAAACTGGTGGAGACACACATTACACCGGATTAGGAGGCTTAATGCTGGCTACTAACACCGCGCCGGGCGGATTTGCCACCGTGTCTCCTCCACGAGAGACTCCAGCACCCCCAGCAGCTCTCCTGGCACAGCTCCGTGTGAGAGCTGGAGATTCGTGCTGTTTTGGGAGGAGAGACTCCAGCGTCTCCATAATCTCAGCTGGCACAGCTCGGTTCGAGCGCTGGAGATCCGCTCTGCCCCGGGAGGAGAGACTCCAGCACCTCTGCTGGCACAGCTCCGTGTGAGAACTGGAGATCTGTGTTGTTTTGGGAGGAGAGACTCCAGCATTTCCAGCATCTGTGCTGGCACAGCTCGGTTCGAGCGCTGGAGATCCGCTCTGCCCCGGGAGGAGAGACTCCAGCATTGCATCTGTGCTGGCACAGCTCGGTTCAAGTTCTGGAGATCTGCTCTGCCCCGGGAGCAGACTCCAGCACCGCATCTCTGCCGGCACAGCTCGGTGCCAGCGCTGGAGATCCGCGCTGCTCCGGGAGGAGAGACTCCAGCATCTCCATAATCTCGGCTGGCACAGCTCGGTGCGAGCGCTGGAGATCTGCTCTGCTCCCGGAGGAGACTCCAGCACCGCATCTGTGCTGGCACAGCTCTGTGCGAGCGCTGGAGATCCGCGCTGCTCCCGGAGGAGACTCCAGCACCTCCAGCATCGCCAGCATCTCTGCCGGCACAGCTCGGTGCCAGCGCTGTGGATCCGCGCTGCTCCGCAGCACGGTGCGGGAGCCGCGGCGGGGCACTGCCCTCTGCCGATGCGGGGCCCGGCCGGGCGCCAGCGCATATCGCGACAGGCGGGGAGGCAGGGTGTCAGCCAGGAGCGCTGATTCCCTGCAAGTGCTGCTCTGTACCCAAGGAGAGCCTCGCTGCCCGGGGAAAAGGGAGCCAGCTCTGCCGGGGACAGAATGAGTTCAGCGTCGCTCCGGGCAGGCTCCACAGGAACCTCCTCACAACATCAGCTTCTGCCTGGTTTCGTTAATAAAACACCCCAGATGCAGAGATTCGGGTCAGAGAGGGGGATTTGCACCTGCTGGGGGTAAAACCAGACGTGACACTGCAGCACGAGAGGAGGTGCCACATGCACGTGTGACACAGTGTCCCAGTGTGTGTCCCCAGTGTGTCAGTGTGTCCCGGTGTGTGTCAGTGTGTCCCAGTGTGTGTCAGTGTGTCCTGCTGAGTGTCAGTGTGTTCCAGGGTGTCAGTGTGTCCCAGGGTGTGTCAGTGTGTCCTGGTGTGTGTCCCGGTGTGTGTCAGTGTGTCCAGTGTGTGTCAGTGTGTCCTGGGGTGTGTCAGTGTGTCCTGGTGTGTGTCCTGGGGTGTGTCAGTGTGTCCTGGTGAGTGTCACTGTGTCCAGTGTGTGTCAGGGTATCCCAGTGTGTGTCTGTGTGTCCTGGTGTGTCAGTGTGTTCCAGTGTGTCACTGTGTCCCAGTAAGTGCCACAGTGTCCCACTGTGTGTCACTGTGTCCTGGTGAGTGTCAGGGCATCCCAGTGTGCATCACTGTGTCCCAGAGTGTGTCAGGGTGTCCCAGTGTGTGTCTGTGTGTCCTGGTGTGTGTCTGTGTGTCCCAGTGTGCATCACTGTGTCCCAGAGTGTGTCAGGGTGTCCTGGTGTGTGTCAGTGTGTCCTGGTGTGTGTCTGTGTGTCCCAGTGTGCATCACTGTGTCCCGGTGTGTCTCAGGGTGTCCTGGTGTGTCTCACAGTGTCCCGGTGTCAGGAGATGTGCAGCCACCTCTCTCCACACACAGCCAGCCCCCCAAGGCTCCCTCACCCCTCAAGCCGTGCCCACCCCTGCTGCCCCCAGCCCGAGGGTGCCCAAGTGCCCCGAGGCAGCAGCCCAGCACAGAGCTGTCTGCTCTGGTGTCTCTCCTGCCTCGTGATAAATGAGAGTCTATTCTTTTCTGCTATATGGTTTGATCTTAATTTCCTGTATGAAGTTCTCGAGAGAATGCCAAGATCAAATAATTAGACTATTCTGCGATAAAGAGTTAACATTGTTATTCAAATGTATTCAGAATTCATTTACCACCAAACAATTTACACTGCCGCCCTCCTCTCCTGCTGAAATTACCAGAATGTGTTATCTGACACACAAAGCGTCTCGTGACCTGAAATAACTTTATCAACCATGAAATGCTTGAGCAGTGGGTGCATGGTCACAGAAATGCCCAAGGGAATGCAGCAGAAGCTACAAAGGCAGTAAGTGATTTAAAACCACCCTGCTACCATCCCCTGCCAGCCTCCCCAAAGAACTCTGGCCACTCTGGTCACCAGGCAGAAAAACCCTGGAGCTGCCTTGCTGAGGATTCCCACTCCAGCATTCATGTCCCCCATGGATGTGCAGCTCCCAGCCCTTGGGTGCTGCCTTTTCAGCCTGGAAAAGCCTGTTTCTGCTTTATTTTTAAAAATACAACTTCATTTGCAGAGTGTGGGAAGGTGGTTTCAAAATAAAATTCCTGACAGGCATAATAAGCCTCAGAAAAGCCAATCACACAGAGCAGGATAATTATCCACAGAATTTGTTTTCTATGTATTTGTGTAAAATAATCAATGATATTTTTCTCACACGGATTCCAATTTGACTGTATTTTCTGTGTTACTTGTAAATCATACAAACAATCAATGCTCTGACCCCTTCTCTATGCAAACACAGCTTCGAAAGACACTACAAGAAATAAAATCCGATAAATTCCTCACACAGGGTTGTTTGTTTAAAAGCTTTGCTGAAGACTGATCCTGCTCACAGCAACTTCAGAGATACAGGAGTGGGACTGTCAGACATGCTTGAGGTGGGATTATTGCCACAAATATCAGCAGGAACAGAACCTCAGTAAAATCCTGGCAGAAAAGTGAGGACCCAGACGTGGAGGTGATGCCTTTTAAAATACAGCAAGGAAAATGAACCCATTTTCTGGCCTGGCACACTTCTCCAGCAGAGGGGCACACAGCTGGGCTTGGGGTGACCCAAGGGAAGAGGGGGATCCTTCCTGTCCCCTTGCCCACACAGGGAGCACATCAGGGGCACTCCTGGCAGGAGTGGGGCGGCCAAGGGCAATGATGGCAGCAGAGCAGGGTGGTGTCACCTTCTCAGCAGCACCTGAGTGCAAACCCACTCAGGACACCTGAATCCAGCTGCTGAGTGCAAACCCACTCAGGACACCCGAATCCAGCTCCTGAGTGCAAACCCACTCAGGACACCCGAATCCAGCTGCTGAGTGCAAACCCACTCAGGACACCCGAATCCAGCTCCTGAGTGCAAACCCACTCAGGACCCCCCCCAAACCCAGCTCCTGAGTGCAAACCCACTCAGGAGCCCCCCAAACCCAGCTCCTGAGTGCCAACCCACTCAGGACCCCCCAAATCCAAATCCTGACTGCAAACCCACTCAGGACCCCCAAATCCAGCTTCTGAGTGCAAACCCACTCAGGACCCCCCAGATCCAGCTCCTGCTGCCTGCCCAGTGCCAGGGGTCTGTTCTTTACAATTTACTGATCTCAACCCATTGGCATCCGATCCGCACTGTGTCTCACAAACATATCATCCCTCAAAAGCATCACTCAGAGGAATTCCTCATGATGTTTCAGCAACAAAATGGGTCTGCTGGAGCCGCCAGTCCTGCTCCACCTATCCCAGCCATCCCGCCCTGCTTTGTTAGGGACGGTGCCATCAGCTCTACAAAATGGCATCAGCCTTTGTCTGTGCCTTGAAGGGTGCTACAGCTGCTTTTTAATCCGAGCGCTGGGTTAGACAAACGGGCTCTGCACGGTCCCACAAGCACCTCCTGGCACTCCTTTAGCCGCGATAGTGCAAACGCTCGGCGGCTCCTGGTGCCAGGTGTGAGGTGCCCGGCTCAGCCGCAGTGAGGGCGGGCAGCAGCGCAGGATCCCTCAGCGGGGCGAGCACGGGCAGCTCCTCGCACCACCACCCTCCTCTGCCTCTGCTCCGGGGCACCTCGGAGCTGAATTGAGCACTCGGGTGGTGTTTTCTGATACGGCATTTTCAAATGTTTAACAGATTGCGTAATAACCGAGCAGCTGTTGAAGAAGCTTCAGATACAAACTCCGGCTTTAAAAACCCATCCTGTAACAAGGCATAGATTTTCTTTGTACATGTGCATGTATAGATTATGTTTAGATGTGTAGATTAAATATTTATATTTTACTGGTGAGAGAAAGAGCGCTTTTGGCTTTTTCTTCCCTTTCTTAGATATCTCTCCCTGCATTTATTTTAATAGTCAGCTTCACAAGGAAAAAAGAGAGCTTTAAGAAGTTACCTGCTTTCTCTCTGGTTTGATTTCCAGTGCTAAACCAATAGTTACTTAAGTGCTCTGCACTTCTTGGCATAACCTAATAATTAAATTAATTACTTGAAAGCCAGGGCATCTTTGCACAAATTAATGCAGGGCAAGAAGCTGCAGTTTTCCAGTGGGCTGAAAAAGAGGTCACAAAATGATGCCAGTTTTAGCTGAGAAGGTAAACACAGATCTCCCTGCAGCCCCGATTAAAGCCTTTTCCTGATCTTTTAAGTTTCTTACTTTAGTGATCAAGAAGGTGGCTCGATGAGGGGCTGACTGTTGTGGGATTTCTCAGCAGGTAAAGCCAGACCGTTCCTGTGGAAGGCAGGGCAGTGCTGGCAGTGGCACAGCCGTGCTCCTGCAGCGGGCAACCCTTCCTCCCTTCCTGCCCGCCTGCCTCCATCCCTCCCTTACTGCCTCCATCCCTCCCTCCCTGCCTCCTCCATCTCTCCCTTCCTACCTCTATCCATCCCTCTCTGCCTCCATCCCTCGCTCCATGCCTTCATCTCTCTCTCCTTGCCTCCCTCCCTCCCTCGCAGCCTCCATCCCTCCCTGCCTGCCCGGTGAAGGGGAGCAGAGCTGCAGCAGACCCAAGCGCTTTCGTGGAGGGCTGGCAGCAGTCTCTGCATTGAAATCTCCTCTGTCCTTTTGTGCAATTGCTTTGAGCCTGGAAAACCCATTTTCAGGACAACTGAGGCACTGAGAGTCGAGACTAAACATCTCCACAGAGCCCCCAGGGATACTCCTGAGTATCCTGAATATCCCCCATGAGCCAGGTGAGCGTTCCCCGGAGTCTCAGCAGCCGCCAGCCCCCGCGGCCCCAGCCCGTTTCCCCACGAGCATCTGCCACATCTGCAGCCGCCCCTGGCCGCCTCCTCGGAGCTCCAGCCTGGCAGCAGCCGGCTCTGGCCACCAAGAATCAGCCCCGCTGCTGCCAAGCCCAAAGCAGGAGGAGCTGCCAGCGCGGCAGCCCAGCTGCTACAGCCCCCCCGCACACGGCTGTCGGTCCCAAAGGCGATCAGAGCCCTGGGACCTGCCGGGGAGGGAAACTCCAACGCCCCAGCACTGCGGGGCTGGCGGTGGGGACAGGCTGGTGACACAGGAGGGGGGGTCTCACAGCAGGACGCCTCCTCCCCGCTCCTGCAGCGGGACTGGCGGAGCCCTGTCAGCAGCCACGGAGCGCTCCTGGGAGTGGGTTTGTGTGGCACAAAACATTTCCAGCTGTTCCAGGAGGAGGCTGAGCATACTAAACAGCTTGGCTCTGGTGAAAGTTCAGCAGCCGCCAGGGCCCCAGGCCCGGAGGCAGATCCATTAACCTTTTCCACCAATATTCCCTGCACTACAATGTGCACGGGATAACATCTGCCTGGAGCACCCCACTCACGGAAGTCTGGGGGATACCAGATGCTCACCCTGCAGGAATCAAGCCCTTGTCCATAAGACGATCTGGGCCATGCAGCCACTTCAAGCCGTGCTGGAGGTGACAGTGTTTCACTTCAAAAAGCACTTGTCCCTCAGGAGCAGCATTTTTCTCTTTCTGGCTTTCACATTGCTGCTGTGCAGTTGCACTGGCTTAAGTAAGACTTTTTTTTTTTTTCCCAGTTAAAATTATTCACAAATCTATTCAGTTTTCACTGGTTTCTCTGAGTTAAAATTTGAACTGTCAAAAGGCAGGTAAACCTGTCCTTGTAATTTTTAGTGGGCAGACAGCAAATCCCCGGGAATGTGTACCGATGGCAAAGTGCATGGGATGTAACAGAAATCAGCACCGTTCTTTACATGACATGATTAAAACAAGTATCTCGTTTAATTAGAAAAAGAAAGATCGCAGACTCATTCCCAGGATGTTATCTGTGCAATTACTTTATGTAACATTATTAAAAATTAATTTTCCCCAGAACCTCAGAAATTTAATGAAACACGCCTGGTCCTCAGCAGCAGCTGCAGCGGAGCCAGCCCACTGGCATCCTCCAGGCAGCGGGACTCGGTGCCGCGGGCCCCCCCGGGCTGTCTGTCCCTTGTTCTGGGCACATCCAGCCCTGGGTCAAAGCACCCCTGCACAGCACCCTACTGCCGCAGGCTCAACAGCCTTCCTCGCACCGGGTACCGCAGCCCTCCTCGTCACAAGCTCCGCATCCCCCTCTCCGGGGGCTCGGCATCCCCCATCTCTGTGAGCAAAAATCCTCATTCTCCAGGGAATCAGCATCCCCCCCTCTCTGGGTGCTCGGCATCCCCGTCTTTGGAGGCTCAGCATCCTCCCTCTCCAGAGGCAAAGCATTCCTCCTCTCCGGAGCAAAGCGTTCCCTTTCCCCGGGGAAGGGGACAGAGGGACAGCACTCTTCTCTCCTCTTCGCAAGGTGCCCGGCACCCCCATCGCACCTCGCCCGGGGCGGCTGCTCGCACCGGGAGCGCTGCTCGCTCCGTTCCGGGACACAGCCCCCGCCTCGCCGCGCCCCCGGCACCTTGCGCCCCGGCACCCGGCAGCGCGTCCCCAGCCCCGGACAGCGCATCCTTGGCCAGGGAACCTCCGCCCCGGCACCGGACAGAGCATCCTTGGCCGGGGAACCTCCGCCCCGGCGCCGGACAGCGCATCCCGCAGCCCCGGGTACCGCATCCCCCGGGCAGCGCGCTCTCCGCCCGGCCCCGAAGTTCTCCCGCGGCCGCCGCCGGCCCTTACCGATCCGGATGACATGCGGCATCCCGTGCGAGCTCTGTCCCCAGAAGCCGCCGACCAGGAGCGCTGCCCAGTATTCCCAGAGGACGCGGCGAAGCGCCGGCCAGAGATGGGGCATCGTTGGGGAGGGCGCGGGCCGGCGCGGCCCTACGGCCCCAGGGGCAGCGGGGACGGGGGCGGCGGCTGCTGCCCGGGGCTCAGGAGCGGCCGC
>JAWWMN010000436.1:0-10742 GCA_035047745.1 Catamblyrhynchus diadema | reverse complement strand
GCTCAGCGTGCGGGCGCTGCGAGCGCCGGGATTCTCCCGCTCCTGCTCCTGCTCCTCCTCCTCATCCTCCCCATCATCGTCCTCCTCCTCCTCATCCTCCTGCTCCTCTTCATCGTCCCGCTCCTTGTCCACCTCCTCCTCCTCATCCTCCTCGTTCTCCTCTTCTTCGTCATCCTCCTCCCCATCCTCCACCTCCTCCTTGTCATCCTCCTCCTCATCGTCTTCATCCTCATCCTCCTCCGCCTCATCTTCCTGCTCCTCATCCTTGTCCCGCTCCTTGTACACGTCCTCCTCCTCCTCGTCCTTCTCTGAATCCTTGTCCTCATCATTGTCCTCGTCCTCCTCTTGCTACTCCTCCTCATCCTCCTCCTTGCCCACTGCCTCCTCCTCGTCTGCATCCTTGACCTCCTCCTCCTCGTCATCCTCCTCCCCCTCGTTCCTCCCTCCTAGTTCTCCTCGTCCTCCTCCTCGACGTCCTCATCCTCCTGCTCCTTTTCCTTTCCTCCTACTCGACCTCCTCCTCGTCCTCTTTCTTCTCTTCCTCCTCCTGTTCCTCCTCCTTTTTGTCCCCCTCCTCGTCATCATCCTCCTCCTCCACCTTGATGTCCTTGTCCTCCTCCTTCTCCTCTTGATCCTCCTCCTTCTCCTCGTCCTTAAACTCCTCCCCACGTCCACCTCCTCCTCCTGATCCTCGTCTTCTTCCTCATCCTCCTCCTCGTCCTCGTCCTCCTCCTCCTCCTCATTCTTTTGTTCCTACTCCTCGTCCTCCTCCTCTTCCTCGTCCTCCTCGTCCTCCTCCTCCAGCTCCTCCTCCTCCTCCTCCTCTTCCTTCTTCTCCTCCTCCTCCTCCTCATCCTTGTCCTCCTCCTCCTCATCCTTCTCCTCCACCTCCTCCTCATCCTCCTTCTCCACCTCCTCCTCGTTTTCTTCGTCCTTCTCGTCGTCCTCGTCCATGTCCCCCTTTTCCTTCCTCCTCTTCCTTCTCCTCCTCCTCCTCCACCTCCTCCTCATTTTCTTCATCCTTCTAAACCTCGTCCTCCCCGTCCTCATCCTCATCCTCCTCCTCTTCCTTGTCCTCGTCCTCCCCCTCCTTGTCCTTCTCCTCCTCGTCCTCCTCCTCCTCGTGCTTTGCCTCCTCCTCCTCGTCTTCCTCCTTATCCTCCTCCTCCTCCTCGTTCTCCTCCTCGTTCTCCTCTTTGTTCTCCTCCTCCTTGTTCAACTCGTTCTCCTCCTCCTCCTCCTCCTCGTTCTCCTCCTCCACCTCCTCGTTCTACTCCTTGTTCTTCTCCTCCTCGTTCTCCTCGTTCTCCTCCTTGTTCTCTTCGTTCTCCTCCTCCTCCTCCTTCTCCACCTCCTCCTCGTTTTCTTCGTTCTTATTGTCATCCTCGTCCTTGTCCTCCTCCTCTTCGTCCTTGTCCTCCTCATCCTTGCCCTCCTCCTCCTCCTCCTCTGCCTGTTCCTTCTCCTCCTCCTCATCCTTCTCCTCCACCTCCTCCTCATTTTCTTCATCCTTCTCATCCTAATCCTCCTTGTCCTCATCCTCCTCCTCTTCCTCCTCCTCATCTTTCTCCTCGTCCTCCTCCTCCTCATGCTTTTCCTCCTCCTCCTCATCCTTGTCCTCCTCCTCATGCTTTTCCTCCTCCTCCTCCTTGTCCTCCTCCTCGTGCTTTTCCTCCTCCTCCTCCTCGCTCTCCTCTACCTCCTCCTCCTCCTCCTCCTCCTCGTTCTCCTCCTCATTCTTCTCATTCTCCTCCTCCTCCTTCTTCTCCTCCTCGTTCTCCTCCTCCTCCTTCTCCTCGTTCTCCTCGTCCTCCTCCTCATCCTCCTCCTCCTCCTCCAACTCCTTCTCCACCTCCCCCTCATTTACTTCGTTCTTCTTGTCGTCCTCGTCCTCCTCCTCTTCATCCTCGTCCTCCTCACCCTTCTCGTCCTTGTCCTCCTCCTCCTCCTCGTCCTCTTCCTTCTCCTCCTCCTCATCCGCCTCCTTCACCTCCTCCACATTTTCTTCATCCTTCTCATCCTAATCCTCTTTGTCCTCCTCCTCATTATCGTCCTCATCCTCCTCCTCTTCCTCGTCCTCCTCCTCCTCCGCCTCTTCGTCCTTCTCCTCCTTGTCCTCCTCCTCCTCATCCTTGTCCTCCTGCTCGTGTTTTTCCTCCTCCTCCTCCTCGTTCTCCTCCTCCTTCTCCTCCTCCTTCTCCTCCTCCACGTTCTCCTCGTCCTCCTCCTCGTCCTTTTCCTCCTCGTCCTCTTCCTCCTCGTGCTTTTCCTCCTCTTCCTCCTCCTCGTTCTCCTCTTCCTCCTCCTCCGCCTTCTCCTCCTCCTTGTTCTCCTCCTCGTTCTCCTCCTTGCCTCCTCCTCCTTGTTCTTCTCGTTCTCCTCCTCCTCGTTTTCCTCACCCTCTACCTCCTCCTCCTCATCCTCCTCCTCCTCTTCCTTCTCCTCCTCCTCCTCCTCATCCTTCTCCTCCTCGTCCTCCTTCTCCTCGTGCTTTTCCTCCTCCTCCTCATCCTTGTCGTCCTCCTCGTGCTTTTCCTCCTGCTCCTCCTCATCCTTGTCCTCCTCCTCCTCCTCATCCTCCTCTTCCTCGTGCTTTTTCTCCTCCTCCTCATCCTTGTTCTTTTCCTCGTGCTTTTCCTTCTCGTTCTCATCCTCGTTCTCCTCCTCCTCCTCCACGTTCTCCTCGTTCTCCTCCTCCTCCTCCTCCTCCTCCTTGTTCTTCTCCTCCTCCTCCTTGTTCTCCTCTTTTTTCTCCTCCTCGTTCTCTGCTTTTTACTCCTCCCCCTCGTTCTCCTCGTTCTCCTTGTTCTCCTCATTCTTTCTCTCCTCCTCCTCCTTTTCCTCCTCCTCCTCCTCATCCTCCTCCTGGTCATCGTCCTCCTCCTCATCCTTTTCTTCTCCTCATCCTCCTCTTCGTCCCCCTCATCTTCCACCTCCTCGTTCTCCTCATCCTCCACTCCTCGTACTTGTCCTTGTCTTACTCGTCTTCCTCTTCGTCCACCTTCTCCTTCTACTCCTCGTCCTCCTCCTTCTCATCCTTATCCTTAACTTCCTCTTCGCCCTCGTCTTCCTCCTCCTCCACCTCCTCCTTCTCCTCATCCTCCTTATCCTCCTCCTCGTCCTCCTTATCCGCCTCCTCATCATCCTCCATTTCCTCCTACTCCTCCTCGTCTTCCTAATCTTTGTCCTCCGACTCCTCTTCCTCAGCCTCCTACTCCTCTTCCTCCTTCTCCTTCACCTCCTCCTCATCCTCCTTCTCCACCTCCTCCTCGTTTTCTTCGTCCTTCTCGTCGTCCTCCTCCTCCTCGTCCTTGTCCTCCTCCTCCTCCTCCTGCTCCTCCTCCTCTTCCTTCCTCTCCTCCTCCTCCTCATCCTCCTCCTTCACCTCCTCCTCATTTTCTTCGTCCATCTCATCCTCGTCCTCGTCCTCATCCTCCTTCGCCTCCTTGTCCTCCTCCTCCTCCTCGTCCTCCTACTCTTCGTCCTCATCCTCATTATCGTCGTCATCCTCCTCCTCCTCCTCCTCTTCCTCGTCCTCCCCCTCCTCGTCTTTCTCCGCTTCGCCCTCCTTCTCCTTGTGCTTTTCCTCCTCCTCCTCACCTTCCTCCTTATCCTCCTCCTCGTTCTCCTCCTCCTCCTCCTCCTCCTCCTCCTCCTCATCCTCCTACTCCTCCTCTTCCTCCTCCTCATCCTTATTTTCCTCCTACTCCTCCTCGTCGTCTTCATCTTCGTCCTCCTCCTCCTCTTCCTCAGCCTCGTACTCCTCCTCCTCCTTCCCCTCCTCCTCCTCCTCGTCCTCCTCCTCCTCCTTGTCCTCCTCATTCTTGTGTTCCTCCTCCTCCTCCTCCTCCTTTTCCTCGTCCTCCTCGTCCTCCTCCTCCAGATTCTCCTCCTCTTCCTTCTTCTCCTCCTCCTCCTCCTCGTCCTCCTCTTCCTCATCCTCCTCCTCTACCTCCTCTTCATTTTCTTCGTCCTTCTCATCCTTGTCCTCCTTGTCCTCGTCCTCCTCCTCGTCCTCCTCCTCTTCGTCGTCATCCTCGTTATCGTCGTCATCCTCGTCCTCCTCCTCATCCTCCTCGTCGTCCTCCTCCTCGTGGTTTTCTCCTCCTCTTTATCCTTGTCCACCTCCTCGTGCTTTTCCTCCTCCTCCTCCTCATGCTTGTCCTCCTCGTTCTCCTCCCCCTCATTCTCCTCCTCCTCCTTGTTCTTCTCCTCCTTCTCCTCCTCCTTCTCCTCCTTGTTCTCCTCCTCCTTCTCCTCCTCCTCTTTCTCCTCCTCTTTCTCCTCGTTCTCCTCCTCTTCCTCTTCCTCTTCCTCTTCCTCTTCCTCTTCCTCTTCCTCTTCCTCTTCCTCTTCCTCTTCCTCTTCCTCTTCTCCTTCCTCTTCCTCTTCCTCTTCTCCTTCCTCTTCCTCTTCCTCTCCTCTTCTTCCCCAGGGCGGGCTGGGCTCAGGCAGGGTCAGAATTCCCAAATTCCCTACGGGTTCCCGGGATCTGATCCCCATTTCCCCTGTGGATTCCCATGATCTGATCCTGATTTTCCCCATGGATTCCCGGGATCTCACTCCCATTTCCCCTGTGAATTCCCCAGGATCTGATCCCCATTTTCCCTGTGAATTCCCCAGGATCTGATCCCCATTTTCCCCGTGAATTCCCCAGGATCTGATCCCTATTTTCCCTGTGGATTCCCTAGGATCTGATCCCCATTTTCCCTGTGAATTCCCCAGGATCTGATCCCCATTTTCCCTGTGAATTCCTCAGGATCTGATCCCCATTTTCCCTGTGAATTCCTCAGGATCTGATCCCCATTTTCCCTGTGGAATCCCAGGATCTGATCCCCATTTTCCCTGTGAATTCCCCAGGATCTGATCCCCATTTTCCCTGTGAATCCCCCATGATCTGATCCCCATTTTCCCTGTGGATTCCCCAGGATCTGATCCCCATTTTCCCCGTGAATTCCCCAGGATCTGATCCCCATTTTCCCTGTGAATCCCCCATGATCTGATCCCCATTTTCCCTGTGAATCCCACAGGATCTGATCCCCATTTTCCCTGTGGATTCCCCAGGATCTGATCCCCATTTTCCCTGTGAATTCCCCAGGATCTGATCCCCATTTTCCCTGTGGATTCCCATGATCTGATCCCCATTTTCCCTGTGAATTCCCCAGGATCTGATCCCCATTTTCCCTGTGAATTCCCCAGGATCTGATCCCCATTTTCCACATGGTTTCCGAGGATCTCACTCCCATTTTCCCTGTGGATTCCCGTGACCTGATCCCCACTTTCCCTGCAAATTCCCATGACCTGATCCCGGTTTTCCCTGCAAATTCCCGGGATCTGATCCCCGTTTTCCCCCAGCTGGAAGGACGGGCTGGCCTTCAACGCCCTCATCCACCGGCACCGCCCGGAGCTGATCGAGTACGACAAACTGCGCAAGGTAAACCCCAAACCCTCCCCTGGAAAATCCGGGAATTGGGGAATTCCCACCCACGGAGCCTCTCCTCCCCCCAGGATGATCCTGTCACCAACCTCAACAACGCCTTCGAGGTGGCTGAGAAGTACCTGGACATTCCCAAGATGCTGGACGCCGAGGGTAAGCGTGGAATTCCGGATCCGGGGGATCCCGGGATCTCTTCCAGCCCTGGAGGGGGATTTCCTCGCAGGATCCCTGATTTAACCTGGGTTTCTCCTGTTTGGCACCAGTTCCCGGCTGTGCAGGTGGATTTATCCAGGATTTGGGATGCTCAGGGTTCCAAAATGGTTTGGTTTTGTCATCCTGTGCTTCCAGGGGTGCAGAACTCTCAGGACTCCACAGCTGTACAATCCCACAGTTCCAGGATCCCATAAATCTGGCATTCCCTTCTTCTAGGATCCCTTAATTCTCAGGTTCTGTTATTCCAGGTCTCCACAATTCCAGGATCCCATAAATCTGGTATTCCCTTCTTCTAGGATCCCTTAATTCTTGGATTTCATTATTCCAGGTCTCCACAATTCCAGGATCCCATAAATTTGGCATTCCCTTCTTCTAGGATCCCTTAATTCTTGGATTTTGTTATTCCAGGTCTCCACAATTCCAGGATCCCACAAATCTCACATTCCCTTCTTCTAGGATCCCATAATTCTTGGATTTCATTATTCCAGGATCCCACAATTCCAGAATCCCATAACTCTGACATTCTATTTTTCTAGGATCCCATAATTCTCAGATTTCATTTTTCCAGGACTCCACAATTCCAGGACCCCATAATTCTTTGATCCTTCAATTCCAGGATGCCACAATTCCAGGATCCCGCAATTCCAGGATCCCACAAATCTGGCATTCTCTTTCTCTAGGATCCCATAATTCTCGGATTTCATTTTCCAGGACGCCACAATTCCAGGACCCCACAACTCTTTGACCCCACATTTCCAGGACCCCCCGTTGGAACCACCCAACCCAACCCCAAATTTTCCCCATCCAGCCCCAATCCCATCCAGGTGGATCCCCCAAGATTTGGGGCCCTCAGAGCAGAATTCCAGCTGGGAGAGGCTCCCAGTTTGCTCCCAGTTTGCTCCCAGTTTGCTCCCAGTTTAACCCCCGCGGTTCCCCGCAGACATCGTGAACACGGCGCGGCCCGACGAGAAGGCCATCATGACCTACGTGTCCAGCTTCTACCACGCCTTCTCCGGGGCCCAGAAGGTACCGGGAGCTTCTGGAATCTTCCTCCCGGATCCGTCCCTTCCGGAATCTCCTCCCGGCTCCGCCCTTCCGGAACTTTCCCCTCTGGAATTCCCTCTCCGCTCTCACGCTCGCTTCTCTTGCAGCCGCGGCCGCTGTCGCTCGGGGGGCTTCGGGACTGCCCCCGGCTGGCTCATGAGGGGTTAAATCTGCCTGGGGATTGCGGGAATTCCGTGGGGAATTAATGGGAAATTTGTGGGAATCCGTGGAAAATCCATGGGAAATCCGTGGGAAAGTAATGGGAGTCCTTGGAAATCCGTGGGAGTCCATAAAAATCCACAGGAGTCAGTGGGAAATCCACAGGATTCCATGGAAATCCATGGGAAATTAATGGAAATCCACAGGGTTCCATGGAAATCCATAGCAATCCATGGGAAATTAATGGAAATCCATGGAAATCCATGGGAAATTAATGGAAATCCACAGTGTTCCATGGAAATCCATGGGAAATTAATGGAAATCCACAGGGTTCCATGGAAATCCATGGGAAATTAATGGAAATCCACAGGGTTCCATGGAAATCCATGGGAAATTCGTAGGAATCCATGGGAAATTCATAGGAATCCATGGGATTCCATGGAAATCCATGGTGTTCCATGGAAATTCATGGGAAATGAATGGAAATCCACGGGATTCCATGGAAATCCACAGAAATCTGTGGGAAGTTAGTAGGAATCCATGGTAAATCCATGGGAATCCATGGGAACTTCATGGGAATCCGTGGGAAGTTAGTGCAAATCCACAGGATTCCATGGAAATCCACAGAAATCCATGGGAAATTCATAGAAATCCATGGGATTCCATGGAAATCCGTGGGAAATTAATGGGAATCCACAGGATTCCATGGAAATCCATGGGAAATTAATGGGAATGAATGGAAATCCATGGGGAATTCATAGAAATCCCCGGGATTCCATGGGAAATTAATGGGAATTTATGGGAAATTAATAGGAAATCCACAGGATTGCATGGGAAATCCATGGGAAATTAATGGGAATGAATGGAAATCCATGGGAAATTCATAGAAATCCATGGGAAATTAATGGGAATGAATGGAAATCCATGGGAAATTCATAGAAATCCACGGGATTCCATGGAAATCCATGGGAAATTCATAGAAATCCACGGGATTCCATGGGAAATCCCTGAGAAATCCGCGTGAGATCCAGGAGAGGGGGACTGAGGGACGTGACCACGGCAGGACAAACCCCCCATGAGCCGTCCCGGAGGGGGGATCCCGACCCCGGGAAGCGCTTCGGGGCATTTTTGGGAATTCGGGAACGCTGCTGGAGCTGTGGCTGTCTCTGCTCTCCCCGGGCAGATATCGTGGGCACGCTGAGGCCCGACGAGAAGGCCATCATGACCTACGTGTCCTGCTTCTACCACGCCTTCTCCGGGGCCCAGAAGGTGAGCCCGGCCCCGGAGAGCCCCGCTGCCCGGCCCCGGGATCTGGGATCTGCCCGGGATCTGGGATCTGCCCTGGGATCTGCCCGAGATCTGGGATCTGCCCGGGATCTGCCTGGGATCTGCCCAGGGATCTGCCCGAGATCTGGGATCTGTCCAGGATCTGCCTGGGATCTGGGATCTGCCCCGGATCTGCCCGGGATCTGGGATCTGCCCGGGATCTGGGATCTGCCCGAGATCTGCCCGAGATCTGGGATCTGCCCGGGATCTGCCCGGGATCTGGGATCTGCCCGGGATCTGGGATCTGCCCAGGATCTGCTCAGGGTCTGGGATCTGCCCTGGGATCTGCTCAGGGGCTGGGATCTGGGATCTGCCCCGGATCTGCTCAGGGTCTGGGATCTGTCCTGGGATCTGCTCAGAGTCTGGGATCTGCCCGGGATCTGCTCAGGGTCTGGGATCTGGGATCTGCTCTGGGATCTGCCCCGGATCTGCTCAGGGTCTGGGATCTGCCCAGGATCTGCCCCAGGATCTGGGATCTGCTCTGGGATTTGCCCGGGATCTGCCCTGGGATTTGGGATCTGCCCTGGGATCTGCTCAGGGTCTGGGATCTGCTCAGGGTCTGGGATCTGCTCAGGATCTGGGATCTGGGATCTGCTCTGGGATCTGCCCCGGATCTGCCCAGGATCTGGGATCTGCCCGGGATCTGCTCAGGGTCTGGGATCTGCCCGGGATCTGGGATCTGCCCTGGGATCTGCTCAGGGTCTGAGATCTGCTCAGGATCTGGGATCTGCCCTGGGAGCTGGGATCTGCTCAGGGTCTGGGATCTGCTCGGGATCTGCCTGGCTGCTGCTCTGCTTGGCCTGGGCACAGGGGAAGTGGGGCCTGGCTCTGCTGAGGTCACGCTGCCTTTTCCTCGGGGTTCTTCCTGCGTTCCCTTCCTCATTCCCTGTCTTTATTCCCTTCCTTTTGCCCTTTATTCCCTTCCTTTTGCCCTTTATTCCCTTCCTTTTGCCCTTTCTGTTATCCCTTTCCTTTTCCCCTTCCTTTATTCCCTTTCTCATTCCTTTCCTTTATTCCCTTTTCCTTTTATTTATCACTTTCCTTTTCCCCTTCCTCCCCTTCTTTTTCCCTTTCCTTTATCCCTTTCCTTTTTATCCCCTTCCCTTTCCCCTTCATCCCCTTATTTTTGCCATTTATCCCTTTCCATTTCTCCTTTTCCCCTTTATTCCCTTCCTTTCCTCCCTCCCTCCCTTTCCCCCCATATCCTTTATTTGATTTATTGATTTCCTTTCTTTCCTTCCCCCCCGGCCGTTGGATTTTCCTCCTCCCGGCCCTTCCCAGTTCCTCTTCGTCCTCCTCCTCCTCCTCCTGGATTCCTCCTCTGCCTCCCACCCAGGTACCTCCAGCCCGGCCTCCTCCTCCTCCTGCTGCTGCTGGGGCAGATGGGGATCGGGATTGGGATCAGACCCACAGAGGGCTGGGGCTCCTTTTTCTTTCCCCTTTCTTCCATTTTCCTTTCCTTTCCCCTTTTTTTCCCCTTTTCTCCCAATTTTCCCCTCTTTTCTCCCATTTCCCCCCCTTTTTTCCCTATTTTTCCCCTTTTTCCCTTCCTTTCTTTCCCTGTTCTTTCCTTCAAACTTTTTTTGTTTTTCCCCTATTTTCTCTCAATTTTCCCATTCCTTTCCCTCTCTTTTTTCTCCTATTTTTACTTTTTCCTCCTTCTTTTCCCCTTCATTTTTCCTTTCACTTTCCCTTTTTCCTCCTTTTTTCTCCCACTTTCCTTCTCCTTTCTGTTCTTTCTTCCTTTTTTCTTCCTCTTCCCTCTGCCCCTTTTCCGGGGGCTGAGAAGAGGGGCTGACCCCATTTCCCAATCCCAAATTCCAAATCCCAAATTCCCAACCCCATATTCCCATCCCCATATTCCCATTTCCATTCCCATATTCCCATATTCCCAATCCCATATTCCCATCCCCATATTCCCAATCCCATATTCCTATATCCCCATATTCCCATTTTCCCATATTCTCATTCCCACTCCCATATTCCCATTCTCATATTCCCATTCTCATATTCCCATATTCCCATATTCCCATTCTCATATTCCCAAATTCCCATTCTCATATTCCCATTCTCATATTCCCAAATTCCCATATTCCCAGTCTCATATTCCCAAATTCCCAATCCCAAATTCCCACTCCCATATTCCTGTATTCCCATTCCCATGTTCCCATATCTCCATATCCCCACACTCCCAATCCCATATTCCCAAATTCCCAATCCCAAATTCCCGAATTCCCGAATTCCCACAGGCGGAGACGGCGGCCAATCGGATCTGCAAAGTTCTGGCCGTGAACCAGGAGAACGAGCAGCTCATGGAGGACTACGAGCGCCTGGCCTCGGATGTAAGGGGGGAAAACACCCCAAAAACACCCCAAAAAACACCCCAAAAACACCCAAAAAACACCCCAAAAGCATCCCAAAAACACCCCAAAAACACCCCAAAAAACACCCCAAAAACACCCAAAAAACACCCCAAAAGCATCCCAAAAACACCCCAAAAACACCCCAAAAAACACCCCAAAAACACCCAAAAAACACCCCAAAAGCATCCCAAAAACACCCC
>JAWWMN010000435.1:0-10751 GCA_035047745.1 Catamblyrhynchus diadema | reverse complement strand
GCTGGCACTTTGGGATTGGTTTAGAATAGAAGTTCACTGTCTAACATAGGTGATAGGTATTGGAAAGTAATTGTAAATATATTATACGTAGTTTTTAGTATAAAAAAACAATACCGCCCCGAGGGCGGTCAGAGTGCTGCTGGCTGCCTTGCTAAGCAGACCTCGGCTGGGCAGGAGGAAAATTTTATAGATAAGATTTAATAAACAACTTAACAGATCGAAAACTGAAGAGCTCTGACTCATTCTTCGGATGCGCGGGCTGAAACAGAGACTTTTTACATATCTCGGGGCTGCAATTAACAACTAAGCTCACAAGATGCTTGGCGTCCCTTGGGGGGGCACCAAGAGGCCACTGATAAGCCTCTTGGGAAGCAGCCAGAATAGCCCGGGAAGCAGCAGGCACTCTCAAGAGCATCCAGAGAGCTTCTGCAGAAGAGACTCGTATCCAGATCCATCCGAAGCAGAACCAGAAGGCACCCTGGATCCTCTCTCCTGTGAACTGCTGGCCAGTGACCAGGACGACCTTCAGACTGACCTGACGACTCAGATTTGGTAAGATGGTCAAAATTAAGAACATGGGGGGGTACATGCTCCCAGGAACAATTAAGGATTTTGTCAGCCTTCAGGGCGTGGCAGCCACACACCCGGTGGAAATTTCAGAAAAAGAACTTAGAGATCTCTTGGTATGGGTACGATGTAATTACCTGCACTCAGAAACACGTCTGTTGTTCAAAGTAGGCTTTTGGCAGGAGATCAATAGACACCTTTATCATTCGGCCACGAGAAAAGATAAAACAGCCTTGAAATTGTTACCATCTGTAAGGATAATGCTGGAAGCAACCACAACTAATACTGGGAAGGTTGCCAGACAGCAGCAGGTTGTTGAAACTCCCACAGGGGCTGAGGGAGGGGAGCAAAGCCAGAAGCAGAGGGCTGGTTTTGTCCCACTCAGTCCAGGGGAGACAGAAACAGCTCCCATAGAAGGGGAGCAGGAGGGAACTTCATCACCTCCAATTCCCTCATCACCCCAAAAGTCCGCGGGATCCCCAAAGCGTCCGAGAACCCCAGATACTTCAGGGCCATCGGACTCAGATTCCGACACATCCCTGTCACTCCCGGGAGAGCTTAGGGTGGAAATTTCCCCAAGCGAATTCGAGGAGTCGGACTGTGCCCTTCTTGAGGCATGTCCTCCCGATTCGCAGAAGCCAAAAAGCAGTCGATGGGCAGGGAAAACGGCGGAGTCGGCGGGAAGGGAGGCCGAATCGGGACCAGAGGGGGAGAGGGAAGTGCCGGCGACGGCAGCCTGGGGTGGCGGCGGGGCCAGCTGGCGGGGGGGCAACGGAGGCAGTGGGAGGCTTGGGAGCTGATGCGGTTTGCGTGGGCGCGGTGCCGACGGCGGTGGCAGTTTCGGGGGGTGCGGTGCAAAAAATGCGAGCGAGAGGCAGGACTTGCGAGAGAATTGTGGCGTGCGAGATGCAGCCACCCGGGGAGAGCTCTCAGACCGCAGCAGCTGCGTCGGGTGGGGATAAGTCCGCTGGGACAGCTGCAGAGTCCAAGCCGGCACCCGCGGGGAGACGCGGCAGGCCCGCGGTGATGACGCCATACTCGGAAGTCGGAACGCGGAGATCTGTCCGGATCGCTGAACAGGCACGAGCCGAACGGGAATTGCGCGCGTCGGTTGTGGGGACGGATACAGTGTCAGAGGAGAAGGAGGAGGATTCCGAAAGGGATCAAGCTAGGGAAGAAACATTGGAGACGGAACGGGACTGTGACAGCGGAGATGTCAGTCTCGGGGAGGAAGGCGGCATTCCCGAGATCGCGCGTGTGCGAAGGGCGCAGGCTAAGCGCGGTCGGGGGCGGGCTGCCCGCTCCCCAGTGACGACACAGGCAGAAAAAGGGCGTGATCGGGGCTCGGTCGTGTCCCAAGGTTCCACCCCCTCTCCGGTCCCAACCTCTCCGGTCCCAAGGAGACAGACACGTATCCAATCTCAGCAGTGAGCCCAGACAAAAACGGTACAGCCTCAGCTTCAATCAAAATCGCAAATGTTGCAGCCGGTTGCAGTGCCAGTTCCAACCAGGCGGGCGACACCGCCACCTTGTGGCGAGATCACCACCATGCAGGACACCGTGCCAGATCTGGTTGGCCAAGCCACAGCGCCATCTGGTGGCGTGACTGTAACATTGCAACATTTTTTCCCAACTTCATATAAAAAGAAATCTAGGTCGAAGAAAACAATTACAGCACAACAAATGGAGCTTCCAACAGCTTCTGAATCTCATGAAGCTCAGGACACTTCTGATGAGACACAGCAACAGGATGATACAGTACACATTACTGCCTCAGAGGGTGTTCCAGCCTGGATGCTTTCAGCAGCAGCTACTGGTTCATCTGGCCGGAGTCCAACAATTACTGTACCGAGGAGTGCAGCCAAATATCTTTTACAGTATTTAAGCATGGCCATGGGAACGTCAGCACGAGAATTTCAAATTCCTGTTCCAAATTTAGGATAAAGGGCCAAGACTTCAACCAAACGAGGGATGCAGATTCCTGAGACACCGATGACTTCTAAGATGGAAGAGGCTGCAGAGTGGTCACAACCTCTGCAAACGACTCCACTGTACATGCAGGTACCCATGGAAATGCAGGTACCCAAAGAGAAGACAATTCCAACAATAGATTGGACAAATATCAGAAAATAATTAGAAAAAGAAAAGGATCTATTGCAAGGTTCGGGAGACATCACAATGCCAGTGATATATGATGCACAGGGTCCGAATCCAAGATGGGACAGACTGGATCACAAGGTAGTCAAAGAATTAGCTAAGGCTATCAGAGACAATGGACTGGGTTCACAATATTTTAAGCAGCTTCTGAAGGGCACTTTCAACATGTATGACAACGCCTTATGATATCAGATGTCTTGTGTCAATGATTCTCACAGACATGCAGAATCTCGTGTGGGACGCGAGATGGAGAAGAGCTCTCACAGAACTGAGGCTCAGATACCAAGGCGGACCAAATGCAAACCTCACTGTGGCACAGTTAGCAGGTGATCCTCCAGAGGACAATCCAACGCAACAAGCAGCGAGGCTTCAACGAGAGGTGCTGAATGACATCAAAGAAGCAGCACAGAGAGCAATTCTGCAGATCACACCAGCAGGAGTGCAAGATACCCTCTACACAAATATTAGACAAGGTCCCACTGAACCCTTTTCTTCATTCACAGATCGACTCACACAAGCAGTGGATCGACAAGTGCCTGATGAAGGGGAAAAACCACATCTCATCAAAAGTCTTGCCTATGCCAATGCCAATCCAGACTGCCAACGGGTCATCAGTGCAATGCCCGCTCGGCCTTCTTTGGCAGAAATGGTAGAGGCATGCAGCAAAGTGGGAACACCTCAGCATGTTGCATCCATCGTGAAACAAGAATTGCGAGGAGAACTGGAAAAACAACTGGAAGGACAACTGGAAGGACGATTGGGAGAAAGAATGGAGAGAATGCTTCAAACGCAGAATGAAAAGATCGATAGGATTGACAACGTTTTAGCAAACACTGAAAAGAAAAACAATCCATCTGGAGGACAGTACTACAAATGTGGGGCATTTGGACACATCAAGAAGAATTGCCCACAAGCACAAGCGCCAAAGACAGAAAAGCCACTCTGTCCAAGATGCAGGAGAGGAAACCACCTTGCAAATGAATGTTATTCTCAGACGGATGTAGATGGAAAACCTCTACTGTATCCGGGAAACTGAAAAAAGAGCGCGCAGCACCGCCAGCGCGTGTCGACACAAGTGATGGCGATGACACAAGAACAAACAGGACAATCATCGGAGAACGTCGGACAGATTCCCTCAGCAAAACCATCAGCAGAATCCCCAGCGACCCAGAACTCCTCCCACCAGGGGCACAGTGCATCTTGGCAGCTTCAAAACTGACGTGCTTCTTGGATGGAAGCCACGCAGTGATACCCATGGGTGTCAACGGAACTTCGCACAAAAGACAAGAGTTTTTGATAATTGGAAAAGACAGAAGTAGTACCCTCAGACTCGTCATTTATCCTTCAATTGTTTCAGCAAATCGGAACGAGGAGTTGACAGTTTTAGCCAAGGCTCTTCAACCACCACTGATTGTTCCAGAAAACACCCCGGTAACCAAAGCTATTGCTTTGCCACCACATGCAATGGAACAAGTCATGCCAGTGTTTGCAGTGTTTGACGAAGAAGGATTTCCTTCTAGGGAACATGTGGAAGTACATACTTCCTGGATAAAACATATAGGCCGAGATCGACCCACTGTCACTTGTCAGTTGACTTGTGGAGAAAGAACAATTGCCATCAGAGGGATGCTTGGCACAGGGGCCGACGTCACAGTTATATCATACATCTTTTGGCCTCGAGAATGAAGTTTGATGGCTCCCTTGGGTTCCCTCACAGGCATAGCAGGAAGTTCCCTGTGTCTGCAGAGTGAGAACGCAGTTGTTGTTACAGGACCAGGAGACAAAACAGCAATCATTCATCCCTTTGTTGTGCAGAAGCCCATCACAGTATGGGGAAGAGATCTTTTAGCACAATGGGGCACGAAATTGGAGGTGGATTTTTAGTAGGGGTCACTGTGGCACTCGCCACACTGAAGTTAACCTGGAAGACAGATAATCCAGTCTGGGTGGATCAGTGGCCCCTTGAGCAAAAAAAGTTGAGTGCATTGAAGAACCTGGTTCAAGAACAACTGCAAAAGGGACACATCAAACCAACAGACAGCCCATGGAATTCTCCAGTGTTTGTCATTTGAAAGAAAGTTTCAGGCTCATGGAGACTGTTGCATGACCTCAGGAAGATCAACGAAGTCCTCGAAGACATGGGACCGCTTCAACTGGGACTTCCCTCACTCTCAATGATTCCCAGAGATTGGCCGCTTGTGGTCATTGACCTCAAAGATTGTTTTTTAGCATTTCACTTCATCCAGACGATGCTCCAAGACTTGCTTTCTCCATTCCAAGCATCAACAAGGAGACACCTCTGCAGAGGTACCATTGGGTTGTTTTGCCACAAGGATTGAAAAACTCGCCGACTATCTGCCAATGGTACGTGGCGCGAGCTTTGTCACCAGCGCGGAAGAAATATCCGAAGGCAAAAATCATTCATTACATGGATGATTTGCTCATTGCAGCGCCAAGACAACAGGAACTGCAAGAAACTCGCGACTGTGTGATTGCAGAAGTGCAGAAGGCAGGACTGGAAATCAGTGTTTCAAAGATCCAAGAGATTGCACCGTGGAAATACCTAGGGTGGAAGATCTCAGAGCAAACAATAAGACCATAGAAGATGGAGGTCAGTTCCAAAGTCAGCAATTTACACGATCTACAACAACTCCTAGGAGAGATCAATTGGATGAGACCAATTTTGGGAATCACAAATGATGACATTCCATCATTGCTCGACCTTCTGAGAGGGGACACAGACATCAGATCTCTCAGGACACTCACGCCCAAAGCACGAAAAGAACTTGAGAAAGTTACAGAGGCCATTCAGAAGAAGCAATCACATTGATTTGTAGAATCGCTGCCCTTTCAATTGGCAGTGTTGGGAGAAAAAGTACAGTTCCATGGTCTGATCTTCCAGTGGGATTTGTCTCAAAGAGGCTCTCTCTTGATCATAGAGTGAATCTTTTTACCTTACAGGTCTCCAAAGACTATTCTCACAGATCTGGAGATGGCAGCACAAATTATCATAAAGGCGAGAACAAGGTTGCTGACAATGTCAGGCAGGGACTTTTCAACAATTTATCTACCATTGAAAAAAGATTATTTTGATTGGGCGATGCAAAAATCAAAAGATTTGTTAATTGCATTGTTAGGGTATCCAGGCATTTGCACAATTCGTTTCCCACAGCACAGAGTGTTGCAATCAAAAATATGTTATAGGGAAAAACCAAGAATAAGTGAGGAACCATTGGACGGGATCACAGTATTCACTGATGGTTCAGGAAAAACACACAAATCAGTAATCACTTGGCAAAATTCAGTAACAGGACAATGGGACTCAGACATAAAAATAGTCCAGGGCTCTCCACAAATCGTGGAATTGGCAGCCGTGGTCAGGGCATTTCAATTGTTCAAACAACCTCTCAATCTGATCACAGATTCAGCATATGTTGCAAATGTGGTCAAACGGTTGGAAGGTTCACTTTTAAAAGAGACAAGCAATGATGTTTTATATTCATACTTGTCGTGCATGAAAATATTATTGGAAAGCAGAGAACATAAATATCACTCACATCAGAGGACACACGTCACTTCCAGGATTTCTAGCGGAGGGGAATGCTCAGGCAGACAAGTTGACAATGCCCATTTCACAAACTTTACTGGACATTTTTGATCAAGCAAGGTTGAGCCACGCATTTTTTCATCAGAATGCACAGGCACTGCTGGAATCCTTTCGCATTTCAAAGAGCCAAGCAAGGGAAATCATTAGTGCTTGTCCAGACTGTCAGCTTGTGCGGCCACCTGCATCCACAGGAGCAGTCAATCCACGAGGACTGCAAAGTCTTCAACTGTGGCAAGCTGATGTCACAAAATATCCGCCATTTGGAAAACTCAAAAATATTCATGTTTCAGTTGACACGTTTTCAGGAGCAATTTTTGCATCATTACATGCGGGAGAAACTGCACAACATGCCTGTCGACATTTTTTGCAAGCATTTGCATCTATTGGGTGTGCCTCGAGAGATAAAAACAGACAATGGGCCAACATATACAGGGAAGGTACTTGACAAGTTTCTGAAAAAGTGGGCTGTCAGACACACATTTGGTATTCCACACTCCCCCACAGGTCAAGCAATCATTGAAAGAACACATCATACCCTGAAATCCCTTTTGGATAGACAAAAAAGGGGGGAGCCAGAGGCAACATCTCACATGAGATTGAATAAGGCATTGTATGTGTTGAATTTTCTCAACAGCTCCTTTTCAGAACCCAATCCACCAATACTCAGGCAAAACTAAGGGAGAATCCTTTAGTTTTGATCAGAAACCCAGAGACAGGACAGATTGAAGGTCCCTTCAAACTAATCACGTGGGGCAAGGGTTTCGCTTGTGTTTCCACAGGGCGAGGTCTGAAGTGGGTGTCAGCACGACATGTGAAGCCCTATCGGACTCGAGCGCAAGAAGATACAGATCCCAGAAACAGAGAAGCGAGCACGCAGACAAAAGGAGACGACCAGACTGAGGACAGCAACTCGGAAAAGACATAAAAAGTCCAAGGACTTGGGGGTTTCTTTTGGGGCTTGGGTGTCAAAACATGGCAAAGCTTCTCATGAAGGGTGAAGCCATGAGCTTGGTATTGCTTGTGTGCCTCATTCTTCCACCTATTGCCTTAGGCGATAGGGCGGATTTGCCCATCGTCCAACCAAAACAAAACATTTGGGAAGCTTTGGCTCAAGCAGCAGATTTAGACAGCATTTGTTTGACACACTCAAGGCCAGGGAAACCATTCTCAACATGTATGGTGGGTTTGCCAGTGGACGAATGGCCGGTTCCAAAACACACTCCTGTAAAAGTCTCACAGGTCATTATGGATCCTGTGAATGAGTGGCGTTCTTGGACACAACTCCTTCCTGTGGCTTCTTCTGAACCTCAGGAATTGGAAATTTTTGGGTCCACAACAATGGAATTTTGCATGAAATTTGAACTCCCGGATGTGACACAAACAGAAAATAAGACAATTGATGTCACTCCAAATCACGCTTTTTATAAAAATGCATCTGATTGGTGCAGATACACTAAGACAACAACCAAAGCATCACTCCAGGCTCCAGCACAATTGCCACGAGGGATCTTTTTCATTTGTGGGGACAGAATTTGGCATGGCATCCCTGCAAATGTCAAAGGTGGTCCATGCAGCATTGGAAGAATTTCATTGTTATCACCTGTTTTGAAATTCATGAAAGAGCAAAAACGTAAAGGGAAAAGATCAGTGGAACAGTATAGTCCAAATTGTGATGATGAGGTGAACACATGGGACAAGGCTCGGAGAATTGCCGTTGCAATTTTCTCACCTCAGGCAGCATCAGGGGTGGTCTTGACTCAATTGGACCATATGGGGTGCTGGTTGAGCAAACATGCTCGAGCCATTTCTCTTGCACTGAGTGACATGTTAATAGACATTGACAGTGTGAGACGAGCAACTCTTCAAAATAGAGCGGCAATTGATTATTTGCTGCTGGCACATGGACATGGATGTGAGGAATTTGAGGGAATGTGCTGCATGAACATGTCAGATCATTCAAAGTCAATTCATGAGAACATCAAAAAATTACAAGAAAGTATTAATAAGCTTGGAGAGGTCACTGGATCCTGGATGGATGATGTGGTTGGATTTTTTGATCTTTCACCATTGTGGAAAGAACTTTTAAAGATAGGTTTTTATATTTTAGTAGGACTTGTGGTTCTCCTGCTCATCTTGCCATGCATCTTTTTGTGCATGCAACGGGCCATGAATCGAGTTGCCAAAGAGGTGCTTTTGGTGCAAAAAGAAGGGGGAGATGTTGGAACTCAGTACATCCCTCTGGGTGTCCAGAGTTGCCGGGGCCCCTGCCGGGGGGCTCGGAGACCCTGGCACGCAGCCCAGAACACCTGTGGATCTGATTATGACCCGTGGAGCAAATAACCGGCTTTGTATGAGGACCTGCAAGTAACAGAAGTTTAAATAATGCAATAATAAAATTATCACCGGGTGAAAAGGTAGATTTAAGATTTTTGGAATGGGGGTTATGGGGACAAGATGGAGGGACTTGGGCATGTCCAGTCCTTCTTCTTCTTCTTCTCTGCCTCCATCTTCTGCTGTGAATAGAATAGAAGTTCACTGTCTAACATAGGTGATAGGTATTGGAAAGTAATTGTAAATATATTATACGTAGTTTGTAGTATAAAAAGACAACACCGCCCCAAGGGCAGTCAGAGTGCTGCTGGCTGCCTTGCTGAGCAGACCTCAGCTGGGCAGGAGGAAAATTTTATAGATAAGATTTAATAAACAACTTAACAGACCGAAAACTGAAGAGCTCTGACTCGTTCTTTGGACGCACGGGCCAAAACAGAGACTTTTTACATATGTCGGGGCTGCAATTAACAACTAAGCTCACGAGAGTATCCCATCTGATTCCAGTAGAGCAGGTGCTGTAAAAGTTGCCCCATGATCATAGAATCCAAAATTTTGCCGATGACACCAACCCTTGAGCCACTTGTTAGTGATGTGAGTTCTCCTATTTCTTTTATCATTTCTCTCTGCCGCCAAAGGGACTGAGCAGAACACTACCTGTGCACCTGTCCTATCAACCACTTGACCCAGTGCCCTAAACTCCCTTTTAATCGCCTTGACACTCCTCTTTTCAATCGCATCACTGCCAGCCTGGAGTATCAGCAGTGGGTAATAATCAGAGGGCTGAATCAGCCTAGGAAGTCTCTCAGTGATATTTTGTATCCAGGCCTCAGGAAGGCAGCAGACCTCCCTGTGGGATGGGTCCGGTCGACATATAGGGCCCTCTGTTCCCTTCAGAAGGGAATGACCCACTACGATTACCCTTCTTTTCTTCTTGATATTAGAGGTGGTGATCCGTTTTTAGACGAATCATAATTGGGAGGCTCACTGGGGAGATAATTTTCTTCTAAATCATCTGACTGGCTCTCTAGATCCAGGGCCTCATACCTATTCTGAAGTGGCACCTGGCTAGGGGATGGGGGGCAGGAGGGATTTTTGTTATTGCTTCCCCGAGCAGGGACGCATTTCCACTCCCCTTCGTCTACCAGGTGCCCTTCTATTGCCTGAGAGTAAGAGGCATAAGAGGCATATGAGTCCTCTGGCTCTTGGTGGGCCTCCCTTAAAGATGTAAGGGCTGAACTCCACCAGTCTATTTCCCTTTCACTATCCCTGATACTCCTTAATCTTTCAACTTCCTCCCTAAGCTCGGCCACCAGCGAAAGGAGGTTGTTCACCTGTTCACACCGTAGGCAGGCCTTCTCCACAACACCCCTTGAAGCCACAGATAAGCTCAAACACTCCACACAGGAACGGGTCTGTAGAGACGCATCCTTTTTGGAGGGGTCCACTTGGTCACATACACTCATACCAACCACAGATTTTGACGGCATTAAGACCATTACTAGGAGAAAGCCCAAAATCAAGCGACCAATAAAAACACCTCAAACAACACACAGCACACCTAACTAGCAAGAAGACCTGCAACCCTACCTGCTTGCCCTGCCTGCGCGAACTGCTGCGCAAACTGCTGTGATCACACCCCTGTTTGCCCGCTCCTGTTCTCCACGCTCCAGGTCGCCGCGCTCCCCAGAGGCCTCTTATAACAAGTCACTTAGGAACAATGGAAGCTCCACCTCCTTCTTCTGAATGGCTCACAATGTTTTTGTTTTATAGAAGGTAATACCAAGTTATAGTTAGATGTTTGCAGCTATTACTTCAAATGTGTGGCTGCTATTCCAGGGGTGCTCGCATGCCTCTGGATTGATTAAAATTAGAAAAGGATGTAGTGAAAATCATATTAGGAATTGTTTCATTAGCATAAATGCCAGTGTTATCGATGAGTAATGCAATGGTTGAGTCTCACAAGTAAAGGGTGAATATTATGTATATGTTAAGAGAAGTTTTGTAGAAGTATAGTGTCTTGGTTTGGAAAGACAGGAGTCTGCTAAGGAAGGCAGGAGCCTTCCCTGAAATGGAGAATGTAAACCCTCCC
>JAWWMN010000434.1:0-10757 GCA_035047745.1 Catamblyrhynchus diadema | reverse complement strand
CATGACCAACCAGTAGTTATTGACTGAGTGTCACAGACTACATTTAGGATCTAATCATGGTTGCTGCTCCATGGACAATGCAGTGTGTAAGTTCAGTTTGTGCTTTAGTAATGGTATTTTTATTTAATAAACACTGAACAGGGAACAAATATCTTAAAAAACTGTCAAATCTAGAAGGCTAAGAGAGGAGGAAAAAGTGTTTCATATCAAAATAATTGGTGCATATCTTAGGATACAGCAATGATTACGAAACCTATATAATGACCATGTTGCGTTTTTAACTCTTTTGGAAGTGTAGACACTGTGGCAGGTTCATGAAGTCTGGAAAGGACTGACAGAGGTGCAGAGGTTTCTAGGCTTCCTTCCTGTGGGAGTCTCCACCCACTGCTCCCCTGAGAGTCCTCTTGAGGTTTCTCTCCTTTGTAGCACAGGACTTGGTGGTTCTTAGCTCTGTATGAAGACCCTGTCACCTCCTGTTCTTCTGCCTGCTGTGCAGGTGACTCTCCTCTTCACCAGTGACCCCACTGCAGCCAGGGCAGCTGCTGTCACCAGCCCCAGGGAGTGACATCAGACAGCTGGAGACTGGGATGCTCCAGCATCCTTCCTCTGGAGCCCTGGCTGGCTCAGAGCTGCTGCTGTGCCAGGGCTGGCTGTTCCAGCCCACGTGGGCACTGCCACCTCTGCAGTTCTGAGTAGGAACATGTGTCCCTACACCCTCTGTGGCATGCTGGAGTGAGATACGGTATGTATTTATGAGTGATTACGTGTATTTATCCCTTTGAAATATCTCTGTTGCTCTTCAAATTGGACTTCTCTAGGTTGTTATTCAAATAGAAATCTATGACTTTTGTGCTTGGCAGAAGTACCTCAATTTAAGTTTACAAACAAGACAACCTGCCAGCCTAGGAAAGCTACTGCTGCCTGCAAGCATTCTCAGGCACATACACTGACTACTAGATTCAGTTTTGTTTTCTTACTTTTAACATCTTAGCAGCCAAAGATCAGAAAGGCATGTTCAGTTTCATTAATAAATGCAAGTTCTGGGTGGTTGTATTTTAGTTCTTCTCCCTTATACTTAGATGTATAACAAATATAAAACTAATATCATTAAGAACATGCTCTTCATCTTTATTTTTCTGGTAAAATTGTGACAGTGAATAAAGCCTATAGTCTTTCACCCATGCTTTAGCTGAGACCTTTGCCAAAAATTGAAAATTTAAGTAAAAACAGTCATTCTCCTAAAAAAAATTAAGTGATTTGTCTTGGACAAGTCTCAATATGTACTGCCAGCTTTGTATTGAGTACAATAAATTGTTCCAAATTTGACCTAAAATAAACAGGAACTCTCAGGCAGCAGCTGTAGAACAAAATCAAAAGCCAGGATGAAACAACTGCTGTCCAGGGCTGGTACCATCCAGTACAGTGCAGCTCTACCCCAACACCTGGACCGCTGAAGGGACAAGCAGTTCAAAAGACATCTCAACTGACATCTCCTCCTGGCTTTCATTGTGCAAAGCTTGTGTTCTGTACTTAACTGAGTAGAAAATACATTTATTTCAGAAGAAAAGGAGAAAAAAAAATTGGAGTAAGGCCATGTATTTGCAACCTACATTCCAGGTAGCAAGAGCTCTGAGCACCCTGTGCCCTGAAACTGTTCTCTGTTCATCTGAGCCTGCTCAACAGAGATTGCACCTTTAGCTGGTACATGTGGTAGTAACCAGTCAGTATTTTGGCAAGATCAACCCAAAATCTCAATAGAGGATTGCATTAACCCCAATCCTGAGAAAACAGTTTTCTAAGACGTATGACTTGCTATCAAAGCTTCATACAAAATGGGAATGGGGTATTGTTCAAGCAAAATAATCTTCTATGTCAATATCTGGATTTAGGAGACCTTCACCATAGGCTGAAAGATCCATTTGATTTAAAATTAAGTTTTCAAAGGTTTCTTCCAAGTCCGTTTCACTGATGAGCACAGCTCCCATCATTCGGCCGTTCTGCATCACCACTTTGATGTACTCGTGGCCCTTGGTACAGCTCTGAGCCCAGGCCCTGAGCGTTGTACTTCCCCAAAACCACCACCTAGCAGAAGGAAAAGGGAAAAGCTCTCATAACAACATTGCACTGGCTTTTAGCATTTCTGCTGCTAGCAGTTCTCAGCCTCAAAAGTGATGCAAACAGGGAAATATTCATCCCTAGGGTCCCTCCCCTCATCACAGGCTTGCAAACACACAATGGACTCAAAAATCTTCCCCTTGAAATATCATACACATTAGCACAAATACACACAATGAACTCAAAAATCTTCCCTTTGAAATATCAAACATGAATGGAGAAAAATCTAAGCTAGGATTAATTACTATATAAAGAAACCTGTTTCCTCAATATTACAGCATCTGCTCACTGTCAGCACGTGAATATAAGCAAGCAGTGTGTGTTACTCAGTGGCTGACAACTATCAGACTGTACTGACCTTGTAATTGAAAAATTTTGTAATGTGAGCAAATAGTTGAAAGCTGCAATCCATATCAATAGACTCCCCTACAGCTTCTGCTGCCATGCACTTTGCTGCATACCATCCCATCTGCCGAGCCTGGGTCCACAGCCTCATCTGCAAGAGAAAATTGGGAAGACTGAAGTCATGAGACCATCCCTGTGCCATGAGCACACTCACTGCAGTGAGTACTCCGTGCACACTTTGTGCTAGTAATACTCAGAGGGGCTGGCCAGCTCATTTCCAGCCACCTCCACAAAAGTCAGTCACCAACCCCCCCAGGATTATCCACTGTGGGGTGTCACTCACTCGGGGTCACCAAATGTGGTGGTGTTTGAGGGTCCCCAGGATGAGGGAAGAGATGAGACTCTTGACTCCATGTTTCAGAAGGCTGATTTATTATTTTATGATATATATTGTATTAAAAGAAAATGATATACTAAAACTATACTAAAGAATAGAAGAAAGGAGACATCAGAAAGCTAGAAAGGAATGAATAATAAAATCTCGTGACAGACTCAGTGTCTGACACAGCTGGCTGTCATTGGCCATTAATTAAAAACAATTCACATGCAACCAGTCAAAGATGCACCTGTTGGTAAACCATCTCCAGACCACATTCCACAGCCATCAGATAATTATTGTTTACATTTCTTTTCTGAGGCTTCTGAGCTTCTTAGGAGAAAAATCCTAGCAAAAGGGTTTTTCAGAAAATCTGTCAGTGACAATCCACTGTTAATCTTTCCCTCCTTGGTGTGAGCACTGGTGTGTAACTCCTGTGGGTCACACGTGCCAAGACATACCTGGTGCCACACAGGGCTGGGCTCCCACCCTGCTGTGCAGATATCTCCAGCTGCAAACACATCTGGCAGTGATGTGTGCATGTGCTTGTCCATCTTCAGTCCTCCATCCTCTCCCACAGCCAACTGAAGGGGTTCACACACCAGCAATGAAACCAGGAATCCAACTCCCTCCCCCTTAACAATCAGCTGTTCCTTTATTATTTACCATGAGATTATGCTGAGTGGCAAGAGCTCCATGGAAGTACAAGGCATTACTGTTATTATTATTTCTAGAGCACAGCACAGGTTTTTAAAGGACTATTACTGATACCTGGGCAGGGAAGTCACAGGGCTTGCCAAATTCCAAATCACACTGTGTGTTACAGGGACACCCAGTCTTAAGAGATCATTTTGTATTTTTGCCAAGGCTAGAAAATATCATTGCAAAAGCTTAATTCCTGATCTAAGCTTATAGCATAGGCCTGGAAATATGTCATGGCTCAACATTAGACCTATGTTTTCAGCATTTCCTTCTTTAACCAGAGCACAGCCTTTTACTTCCTAATCAGATGGCGCCACTTAACCCAAATACCACAACATCTGGGTTTTGTCTGGGATCATTTTTTAGTAGTAGCTTGTATGGGGCTATTTGTTTGATTTGTGATGAAAACAGTGTTAATAACTGAGGGATGTTTTAGTTGTTGCTGAGCAGGCACTGAACACAGAAACAAAATGATCCTGAGTTTGGAAATGCACATGGCAGTTATGAACTCTGGAGTCACCATCCACATTTGGGTGCTGACTTCCTTCAATGAACACGAGCACTGTGACAGCTCAGTGTCCCAGATGGAAGTACTGGAAATAGTTGCTTCCTTTCCAGGAGCAAATGTCAAGATTAATAAGGTAAGATTATGGTACAGAACTAACATGGAAATTATTCTATATTTTTGCCACATTAGCCAATTATACAGATGATTTTCTCTCTTTGGTTAGGCTTAATACTGCAAATGTAGTGTTTATAAACCACTGGGGAACAACATAATAAACCAAGTCCACAAATCAAATACACTTGTATCATTTTGGATATCTCAGTATCAACATACCCTGCCTTATTTTGAGATGGTGCACAGTATTTAAATCTTTAGCAATTCATGTCAGAACAGAAGCATAAACCAGCTGAAAAGGTTTCTTTAACCATACTTGAAAAGCTTCAAAAGAAATCAGTATACTTACGTTATTGCCATCAAGAAATGGTTCAACATTTGGCACAACTCCAGTTGCACTGACAATGAAATTGCATCCATAATTTTTTCCATTACTTAATTCCACATATACAGGTCACAGCACTGAAAAAGGAGAAAATTTTGCTCTGAGAATGTAGCCAACAGAAGTTTTTTTATTAATTATGTCTTATGATACGATATGAAAGAAAAAAATACCACAAGACCTTTGAGGTTAATAGGTGAATAGGTAAAGAATGGTTAAAATTAAAAATAAAAAGGAAAAAATTATCAGAGATTACCTATAACTTTTCTTACCATTTTTCAGAACTAGAGAAAAAAACGATTTTGAATCTCAGCTCTAACTCCTACTAATACCTTTCTTCAGAATTTTCCTAAATTAAAGCCCTTTGTGTCTTGTGGGATGTTCTCTCAACTATGCACTTGGCAAATATTCTTTTATGTAGAAATTTACAGATACACAGAAGTACCTCAAAAGTAAAAAGAACAGCACAGATTTGACTTGTGCTGAAAGTAACTGATTACTAAAATAGTATTTAAAAATTTCATTTTAATTAGGTGGAAATTATAGGCATAATTACTCATTTTTAAAAAAGGGATATTTTCCTCTACTTGGAAGGTTTACTTCAGTTTTGATACATAATGTTGGTGGGTTTTTTCCTCCTGTTTTAACTTCACTATTAAAATATTTAATGGATTGTGTTAGGATGGAATATTCTGCACACATGCTTTTGGTTACTTTGTGGAAAAAAGTGTCTGACCCATAAGATTTTATAATTTAATTGCAGCCCATAAATTTGATTACCGTAAACTGCTACACTTCAAATTATAGAGATAAAAGATTTATTTTTCAAACAGCAAACATGCTCCAGCACAGATTTATCTTCAAGGTCTTATCAGCACTGGCACTCACCCTCATCTGCTTCTACATTTTTCTCTCCTTTAGGAAAAGTCAAGGAAGTCTGCTGCAGTTGGATAAATTCTTGCTGTAAGTGTATTTTCTTTACTTCACACAGTATTTCAATATGTACTTTGTGAGAAAACTAAAAAATAAATAGACAGAATTATAAACATAATGATTAGTGATCACAAGATTGATAATAGCAAGGATATCTTCACCTACATTGATATTACTGAAGTGGAAAACACCCCACCATATATCCCAGCCCACTACCTGGATTCCCACACTTTCGTCTTTTTGGCACAGCTCTAACCATAGCCAACGCCAATTTACCAGCTTTTTCGGCAGGTATCTCATGTTCCTTGAAAGTTCATAACAATTACATTTTTCTGGCATGCCAGAAAACATATTCAGGTTCCCCTAAGCTTAGAGGAAGAGTGTTCAAACCTTATCAGAACAGAATAAAGTAAACTCCTTTTTTTGTCTTTCAGGATTGCAAATCCTTTGTTTCTCTATAATGAATTAAATTTTGGTAACAATAATAAGTTTATGTTCTAAACACTGTAAAAAGAAAAAAATATTTTGTACCATCAACCCACATTTCAACCATATTCTGAGCTCAATCCAGAATAGGAAAGTTACCTGTTTCTCGAAATTGTTTTGTGAATTTGGGCCTTTTTTTATTCTCCACTACACAAATACAGTTCCACAACCTTCAACAGCCAAACCACCACTGATTAAGCTGCTAAATATCCTGAACATCCTTTAGCAGGTCTATGACTGATCACCCTTGACAGGTCATTTTTTAAATGTAAAACAGATGCAAACACCTAACAGCTCAGGAATTCATAAATGAAAAAAAAAATTAAATGTGAGGATTTTTGCTTTATTGCTAACATGGAACTCTTCCCAGTGCTCATGCCCACAACACCCCAATAAATCTGGCAGTAAGGTTTTGCCCATACCTCCTTAGTCCCTTTAAGGTGTAAGCCCTCATGCCAGTCAGGGCCTAAGGCGCTGCCCAGCTCGTCAGATGCTCCTGGAGGTCTTCCTTTCTCCTCACTTCCTGAAGCAAAGACATGGAGTATATCAGATTTAGTGTGCATCCTTCCTTGTCCTCAGAATTCAGAACAAGGATTCTCAATTAACAGAAAAAATCCATCTGGGGTAATATCCTTATTCTTCCTCTCTGATGTCTAGAACCATGCTCTTCTTTTTGTTCTGACTTTGGTCCTCCATATGTTTGTGTGAGGTTTGTTCATGCAGTTCTAGTTGACTGTCGTTTCTGAGACTGCACTTTCACTCCACCTGTAATAATGTTCTATCTGCCCCTCCAATATCTTACCACGTGACAGCTCCTCCCTATATAATGGTGAGTTCACATCAAAACATTACAAAAAATACAACAAGTTCTTCAGCAGAAGGAATACAGGGAATTAATGTAAATTTGGCACAAAGGTAAGCACTTTTTTACAGCCCACAAGAAACTGTATTACATTCTGTCTACATAAATTTGGGATGGGTTTTTATGTTGCATTTTTACTCTCAGTTTTTGAAGAAGGAAATGTCATTAATGACAGCAGTAAGCCTTATTCCAAGCTGCTAAATTGACTGATTTTAAGACTATCTTTAATACGAAATGCTGCTGCTGCAGTGTCACAAGCTAAACCCCACACCCTCCGCTATGTTCTTGGTTCTTTTACACTCGATGGGAGTCTCTTGGCTTTCAGCAGTGAGCTTGGGAAGGAGGAATTCAGCTGCTCCTGCATCAAAGAAAGCGTTCCCAATGGCTTTGTCTTTGATAGCCCAGATTACTTCACGGCCTTGAATTTCATACCTGTGGACATTTAAACAAGGCATAAGGTGACAGACTGCCTGAAAAGGACCTGTTAGCAGCACAAGCAGAAGTGTGTCAAGTTTCCTTCCAGGAGCCAGAACCAGGGGATCCAATACTTTCCAACCTATCAAATCCACTTCTAAATATTTACATAAGGAGCCCATTAAAAAAAAAAATCTCTTCAAGTTGACAAATCATACTTTTTCACCAACACAACCCTGACAGAACTGGGGTAGGGGGCAGATCCAATTTATAATACTAATAATTAGTATTTCCTGCTCCCCATAATGAAAAAGAAGAGCATTTCTCCCCGACTCCCACTGTTAAAAACAAGTATTTGGATATTGCTTGCACTATGTGGAACATGAACTGAATATTCTTGATATCTATGTGTCAAAGCTTCTTCTGGAGCTTTTCTATTTTATGTGTCAGTAAAAACCCTGTCATCAATTTTGGTACTAAATGCTCTAAGAGATAAAATAAGTCAACCCTCTCCCAAACTCATGTACACTAGACTTAGCATTGCACTAATGATTTTATTTGATTATATACTTTTTGTTCACTTACACTAATTCAAGGGCAATCCCACCACTTCCTACCACCACTATTCTCTCAGCTTGAGCCAAATTCTGAAAAGCCTGCATTAAGAAAGAAAAAATGTCAATTAGAGCATGTTCCCTCACACTGATCAACTTTATCCTTTTCAGTATTTTCTTTTCTTAGTCTTGATTTTCTCAGACTATTGATACACATCTAGCTAGGCTGAGACCTGTGAGACAAGCTGTTGTTACAAACAACAATTTCAGTTTCACTTCAGATTCTTTGAAAATGTAACTCCTTTTTTTATCCTCAAGGTCCAGCTTCATTTGATGAATGGCAGTTCAATGTTAGCAGTGCTCACCCTGCCTCCTCTAATTCTGAAGACCTGTAGCAGTGAAACTTCACCTTTGCCCTCCAAGCTTAATTTTTAGTCTATTAATTTCTCAGGTGAAAACTTTTCCACATCTTTGACTATTTCTAACTCTTTTCTGTACAAAGAGGAGAAGTTACAGTAGAACTGCAAGAGAATAAAAAGTCATTCCTTCAGTAGTTTTCCACTGCATGAAGCAGCCCTTTGTACCAGGTACCACACACACCTTCCCAGAGAAATTTCTTTATATTTTCCAATTGGATTCTGCCTGGAGGGTGAAAAAAATATCGTTTATTCCATATTATTATGTTAGAAATAATGTGTAAGAGCTACCTATAAACTTAAAAATATAGTGGTTAATTAATTTAGGGGCATTATAAGGCTGTTTTTCTGCTAGTGAAAATGTTCCTATTTAAGAATATATAATAACAAACATTATTTTCTGTTTCTCCATATCACTCCACAAGAATTCTGGTATTTTGAACCAGATGCAGGAATATATTACACGTTTTTAAGTCCCAAAACCACATTTACCTGTGCACTGTCAGTGTCCCGGATTCCTAACGCATTCGAGTTCCCTTCAACAATTAATTTTGGTTTGGCTCCAGCACACAGACAAAGTTTTTCATATATGTATTCTTTCCCATCTTCAGTGTAAATTTTCTGTTAACAATGAAGAGAAAAGAAAAATCAATTAATCTTAGAGAATTCATGTAAATCAAGACATCTGAGACATCTTTCCTTAATGTCACAGTAATTTGCAGATATGAAAAGCTGTAAGGGAGTTCTCAAAGAACAAGGCTTCATACTCTTCCTCACTGTGTGTCATTTATTGCCACCACACTCACCACAAATAAGTGACCAATAAAATGGGAAGTGTACACAGTGCACTCAAAGCAAGATCAACCACCTGGTTGCACTTGGTACTCACTGGTTGTGCCAAAAGAGTTCTGTGTTTTCTATGTGACAAATGTCCCTCAGGCCCCAGGAACAGAACCATGCACTGCTGGGCATTAGCAATTGAGAATCTCATGCAGGCACAGGATAGGACACAGTTTAGAAAGCCTGCAAATCTGTTCTTTGCTGGAGAAAAAGTGGAGGCACTCAACAAACTAAAACATTTTGAGAAAGAAGACCTTAAATTTTATCATTTTATGTTATTATTTGTTCTACAAACTAGAAGCTGCATACTTTAAAGTGGTTTTGGGCAAAAGATCCTCCAAATCCACCTAAATTAATTATTTGTTTCCACCAAGACCTATATTAAAACACTATCCTAGTAATGGTGTAAGAAAACCACTGGATTCAGAATGTTAGCAGAATCTACCTGGAATTACATCTCCAAACTTTAGAAGTGAGCAAAACCAGTTTGGGATGTGAATGTGAGTTTCTCACATGCTAAAGTGAAAATAACATGTTGACACGGAGCTAACAAGGATGTGTACGTGCTCTCCATTGCTCATATTTGCAATGTATTTCCTGCTAAACAGAAGGAAGGAAAGGTCGAAATGTTCATTCTTTCAAGATTTATTTTGTCCTCTGTATATATTTCTACTTGAAAAACAGTGTTAAGCAGTGAGTGAAGTTAGAATTAGGAAATATTTTCTTGCAACTTTGGTAACTTATCAATTCAATAACCAAAATGTTCTTGAACAAAATTTCTCTCCAAAACCATTCAGCTACTTCTTAAATTACTTTTTATATATATAATTTGAAAAAACCAAATAAAAAAGAAAACCTTAGCTTACATATTCATCACTTTTCTACTGTTGCACTCCAGACTGTATAACTATAATATTGGGATACCATTTTTCTAATAGGGAACTTGGTTGCTCTTCAACATCAAATTCCTCAACTGTTTTGGAGACCTGTAAGAGGAAGAGAAATATTTAAAAATATGGATCATTTAACCATCTCTTCTTTTAAAGCTTTTGACAGAGGGTGCTGTGCTCATTTATAGTAAATAAGTCACAACATAAAGCCCATATTGTCTGAAAATGTGTTATCATGTAACTGCTAAAAGTTTCTTTTCCCATACAGAATCTTTTCATGCCTGTTCCTGGTTGAAGAGTCAAAGTACTACATGTTAATCCTAAAGACACAGATTAAGCAAAAATGGAGAGCCCTGGCAGTTGCTCTAACTGCTACAATGTTTTATTCCATAAAGAAGTCTATTATCAGAGTTGTTAACACTGCTTTTTATTTATGTGACATAGTGTTAAAATCCTGTTTTTTCTCTTTCTGTAACTTTGATAAAATAACTCATCCAGAGCCACTATCTGATATTTCAGAGACCTCAAGGGAAATGGACAACATCAATTAGAAAACAAACACAAACAAAATAAAAACCCCAAAGAGGCAAGCCAGAACTTGAAAAATATTCAAATGATGAATTTAGTGTTTTTTTCCCAGAGGATAGTGGCTGTAAGGAAACATCCAAGCCTGCTACTTTATTGAATATTCAGTTTGGAACACAGCTAGGAACCAGAAGCCACACCATGCTTGCAATTCAGAGAGAAATTAAGATGCTCATGTCCAAAACTCAGATGCTGCTGCCTTCCAGTAGTGCTTAGCTATTCCCTTATTCTTCAG
>JAWWMN010000433.1:0-10776 GCA_035047745.1 Catamblyrhynchus diadema | reverse complement strand
TCCCAAGCTGGCCTGGGTAGGGGAGGAGGAAGAAGAGCCTGAACCTGACCCAGAAGTGGAGACCGAGGAGGTTGTGCTGATCCAGCTGCTGCCAGAGGGTGAGTGGCAGAGCTGGGCCACAGGGCTGGTGCCTGCAGCACCATCCCATCCCTTCCCATCCCTTCCCATCCCTTCCCATCCCATCCCATCCCATCCCATCCCATCCCATCCCATCCCATCCCATCCCATCCCACAGGTGCTCTCCACATCCCCTCTGTAAATCCACAGCCATTCCTGTGCTGCCACTCTGAATCCACGGGGTGCAGCCCTTCTTCCTGATAGGGATGAAGCACTTTTATCTAAATTATTCCAGTTTTGTGAGTTTCTCTCCACTGTTCAATGCAGGGAGCAGGAACAAGCCGTGGCACTGCCTGGGGAGGGAGGGGTGAAAGTACAGCCCAGGGCTGGCCACTGCCTCACTTCAATATTTTATATCCCGATAAGAAAAAATCACACTCTGCACGTGAACTCCAGTCTGTTTTCTCTGCCCTTTCTGGCTTCATTCATGCTCCTTTTGTTACTTCTCATGTTTCATGATGCCTCAAATGTCAGAAACCTTCTTATTTTCCTTGATAGGTTTTGTGATTTCCTTAGTCATCCATATCTGTCCTCGCTCTTTTCTTGTTCTAATATCTGTGAGAAGCCAACTCATTTCCTGAGCTTTACACAAGGGCTTTTTCTTTTCCTTTTTTATTTCTAATCTTCATTTCCTTTCCCTGTCCCTGTCCATCCTCGTTTCACTCCCTCATTTCTGCTTTTCCTGTTACAGCAGCACTTTCCTCACAGCCTGGGTAAAACCAGTTAGATTTTTATAAAAGAATAATCATAAAGTGAATACACCTGGTATATCAACAGAGGCAAGATTTGTTCTGAGCAGTGTAAATATTCTCAAGATCTCAGAACCCTTTAAATGAATCTTCCACCCTTTGGAAAAGGTGCCAGTGGCATTTGTTGGTGCTCTGGAGATGCTGGGCCAAGCAGGAGAAGCACATCAGTAGCCTGCAGCTATTTCAGACATATCTTACCACATCATCTATAGAAACAGCTGTTAGACAGAAAAAAGATGGGGAAAAACCAGACACAAGCCTTAACTGCAATTATTTCTAGTGGCAGGTGCAATCTCCAAAGCTGCAGAGATTTCTGCTTGCCTCAGATAAGTCTCTCAGCTTTGGATGTCTTTTTTGGAGCCTCTTTCAGAGTTGCTTTGCTGCAGAGTGGTGGGACAGACTGGTGGCTTTGGCCAGCTGGCCCAGTCTGAGATCCAGGCTCCTGCCACCACCCCTCTGCTTCCCCTGCAGTGCCCCAGTCTTGATTTGCACCCCACAAATTCAATTTATTAACTGCCTTGTCTTTCTTAATAATAATTCTGGAATAAACAACCCTTACTCAATAATAATTTGATGTTTAGGACAAATCACTGCTATGGCTGCTGCAGCAAGAGCAGTGGTTTCATTGAGAGATTTTGATATGTAAAATTATACTGTGTGTTATATTCCTCATGGTGGAATTTATTCCTTCTCCCCTCCCTTGCCTGCAGGGTCACAGTTGCAGCCTCTCTCCCTCCCATCTTTCTTAGCAAATACCAAAGCAACACATTCTTAATATTTCAGCAACATCTATTTCCTCTGTCAGCAATCCAATCCCACCGTGTCTCCAGAGGCCACTTGAGTCTCTTTCAATGATCCTTTTTTGTATTCCACACTTGGAAAGAAAAAAAAAAAAAAAAAAAGGGAAAAACCAGTATTTGTATTTGTCTTCAGCCTCGGTGCAATTCCCATTTTCTGGCTGATGCTGCTCTAGACCCCCTCTCTCCCTGCACCCTGTGCCCCATTTGCTCTGCCTCTGATGGGTCAGGGCCTTCTTTTCCCTTTGATTATTCCAACACTTCCCCATTGCTGCACCATCACACATTTATTTATTGCTACCTAACCCCAGGGCTTAACTATTTTTTTTGCACTATTTTCACCCCTTCTGGGGCCTCAGTTGTTTTCTACAGTAATTCCATCCTAAGGCTTTTTGTGGCTGCATTTTGCCCATCAGGAGGAAGTCACAGACCTTGGCTAATGAGAAGTGCTGGGTTTGTGCTACACCAGGTGATGGTTGGGGCAGGGGGCTGTGAGCACAGGCCACTGTGTGTTAACCAGTGTAATTCTGTATCTGAGAGGTGGATAGGATGAATAAAATCAGCCCCAGGGACAGAAAAACTTGGCAGCTTTTAGGTTATGAAATACCTGAAATGCACTTATTCATCAGGCTGCATTCACAGGCAGCTCCCATCCAGCCATGAATTTGTACTCAAAAAGCAAATTGTCTCCTCCTGCCAGTGAATAAAGCATGTGAACTTCTGCAGTCCTTCTCCCAAGGCTTGAACACATGTGGCAGAGTTGGTGCTCTCTGCAGTTTTACCCATCTGTGATGGGAAAATTGGTGTATTTTTCAATGGAAAAAATCAACATAAAATCCCAACACAGACAACAGAAGTCAAGATGAATATATTCCTGTTAGTGGATCAAAGTAAGCACTAGATTTCCCATTAAGGCTTGTTTTAAACTCAAAGTGTGCATTAAAAGCCCTAACAGGGTTATTTACAAATAGTTGGATAACACTTCTTAAACCACATTCCTCTTATTCCAGATAGGATCAGGGCTTTACAACTGGCCCTGTGCTGCTCTAGCATTTCACCCAGCAGGATCAGACCAGCCAGGCAGCAGAAATTAATTTCCTTACTGGGGAGGAGTGGGGCTCTGGGAGCTGTGCATTCCCAGTGGGACACCCTGGAGGAGCCCACACCTCATCTGAATGCTCTGCATGGGCACCAGGAGTAGGAAAAACAGTGCTTGGAGAAACAGTATTATTTTCTGATAGGTCCCAGGAATGTATCTGAGTTGTGGTGCTTTGTCCTCAACCAGAATTTGCATTTATGTCTGCCCAGGATGTGTTTGATCGCAGCATGAAGTGAGCTTTTTTATCCTGTGTTAACAATCTCTCTTTCAGCATTTTGCCCTTTTCCTTGTAACCAATCAGCCTCTCCAGAGCCTCCTTCGAGTTTGTGGGAGTCCAGGTTAAAGCTGTTAAAACTGGTGCGTTTTTTTACCTGGAGCAGCAGAATTCCTGTGTTTCCTTGTGCTAACAGAGCGAGGCATTTGGACAGGCAGCGCTCCACAGAGAGAGGCAGCAGCTGGTCCAGGCCTTGCTGAGTCCTTCTGATATTCCCTTGAAGTGGAGAGACATGGAGAGCCATCCACTGGGATCACAGGCTGCCTTTCCACATCTGAGACAGCCATGGATAATCCTGGCTGCATCAAAAATCCTGGCTGCATCAAAACCCATGGCCGGATCTGCAGCTCCTCCAGATGCCGGCTGCTGCCATGGCTAATCTGCTTCTGGGCAGTAGCTGCCCTTTCAGCTCCTTGCCGTGGGCTGTGTGCTGCACATGTGGAGCTGTGCTGGCCCAGGAGGACACAGAGAATTCCATAATCCCCTTGGAGCAGCCTCAGAAGTCACTGACAGCCACTTCACTGGGAGCTGTGACGAGAATTTTTAATTCCCCTCTTTGCAGCATGAGATCTTTTCAGCCTAGATGGCTCTATTATGATGCTAAGGAGTCTCAAATAGCACTTTTTTTCTTTCTGCTGATGTCATTTTACATCAAATACAGGGTGTCATTGCTTTGGTGGCAGAGCAGGGAGTGGGTGTGAAAGCTCTGATGTCCCGTGCAGCCTCAGACTGCTGGGACTTCGTGGAAGCTCTTGAGCTTCTGCAGTTCAAATAATTTGTTCATCATTTGAAAAGAGAGTAAAATTAGGTGAGATGTGAGGAAGAAATTCTTGGCTGTGAGGGTGGTGGGGCCCTGGCACAGGGTGCCCAGAGAAGCTGTGGCTGCCCCTGGATCCCTGGAAGTGTCCAAGGCCAGGCTGGATGGGGCTTGGAGTCACCTGGGATGATGGAAGGTGTCCCTGCCCATTGCAGGGTGGATCTAGATGAGCTTTAATATCCCTTCCAACCCAAACCATTCTATGATTCAATGATATTTCCATCCAGCCCAAGAGAAAAACACTGTTTTTAGGCTCTTTTGTTCTCACAGGTGTATCTGAGCTGCTGATGGAAAACCCTTGGTGAGGTTGGCAGAGCTGCTCTCGTTGCCGGCGGCTCTTGCGCATTTCCCTCAGGCAGCCCTCGACACCACGCTGGAGACAAGTGTCCATTTGTCTGTCAGTAATTTTGGCAGCATCACAGCTCCTTTTAATCAGCTCTTTAAAGACTTCACAGCCGGTTGCCAAACTCCTGCTGCAGATTCAATGGAGCAATTTACTCCTCAGCTTCTCACGGCGCCTGCATCCATCGCACAGTGGCACGGTGCGCTCTGAGGGGTGGGACAGAGCTGAGGTGTCCCTGCACCTCTGTCCCTGCATCTCTGACACCCCTGCACTGGCACAGGGGCCTGCAAAGCTTTGGGGAACATCTGCTGGAGATCAGGCCAATGCAAGCAGCAGGAGACAGCAAAGCAGAGGGAGCACCTTCTTTGGTTTGTCATGGAGATGGTCAGCCACCACAGGAGTGAGATAACCTTATCCATCCCTCTCCCATGCACCAAAGAACACATTTTGTTCTAACTTGTCACTGTCAGCAGCAGCACTGCTCCCTACAAGCTCCTGAAAGGACTGAGGTGGGGGTCAGTCTCTTCTGCCATGTCTCAAATGAAAGGACAAGAGGAAATGGCCTTAAATTGTACCAAGGCAGGTTCAGATTAGACATTAGAATTATTTTTTTTCCCTAAAAGAGTGGTCAGGCGTTGGAATAAGTTGCCCAGGGAGGTGGTGGGGTTGCCATCTCTGGAAATAGTCAATAAGCACCTGGGATGCCATGAAATATTCAGTGGCACCTTGGGATGTGGGGCTATGCTGTAATCCAGGCAACATTTAATCAAGGTCCAGACCCAACTGTGGCATTTAAATAACTCTTACTCCATCCTAAAGGTATGTTTGAATTACCTTTACATTTTTAGGCACCAGCCCTAATATTTCATTTTGGATTTTCCGTGTTAAGCAGAACAGCAGCATTTTTCCTGCAGCTGAAAAACTTAATTTCTCTGACTAAAACAAACCCCAAGTCCTGTTTCTCTGATCCTGGGCTATTTGGCAGCGTGCTGGATATCACTCTATTCACAGGAGACATTATTACCAGGAATACAAGCAGGTTATTATTACTCATGCTCAGCCTGGGTTTTGATGGGTCTCTCCAGGATCTGTTTCTATTCACTGTTTATTTTCATTAGTGGTTTCAATGATAGAAGTGATGATATGGTTACAGAACCTGCAGCTGATAAGGGTGGGAGCTTTTTTCAGCCCTCTGGAGCGCAGGATTGTGACTCAGGTTGACCTTGGCTCGTGGAACTTCTGCTCTGCACAAGATGAAATTCAGTATCAGGGGGAGCAAAATCTTTTTCTTAGTAGGGCAAAATCAGCTCTGAAAAGTGGGGAAAAGTGACCTTGGCAGAAATGTTTGCTAAAAGGATTTGGGGTTCGCTCTGGGTCACAGTAAATCCAACTGGAGTTTAGTAACTCTCACTAGGTGGTTTCAGGCTGTGTCAGTCTCTCCTGGGAGCTCCTTTGTGGGATCTTTAGGACTTGAATAAAAAGAGTTCAGTGGAAATTGTGAAGGTCCGTACACTGAAAAATGGCTGCAAACTTTTGGTTTGGATTTTAAAGGTGTATTTAGAGTTTTTATTTATTATTTAACTGCACTGTTGAGATATGAAGGCTATTTTCACGAGGTGCACCGTGGGCCAGTGCTTCTCTCAGAATAAGACAGGTTTTTACTGCATTTCTTAGCTTCAGCCAGTTAGACAAGGTTTCATTTAATCATGACAGGACTGACCCTATTATTAGGCAAGTCCATCTTTGTTAGGTTTTCACTGGCATAGAATAATATCTGACCCCATAACAGATTCCCTTTCAATGAACTACTGGCAAAGCTCCTTGTGAAGGCTCTTGTTCGAATAAATTCTTGGCAGAGCTCTGGATAATGAGATTTCCATTGAATAAGCTGTTAGCAGAGCACCTTTTAACTCAATTCAGAGGGTTAGAGAGCAGCCCTGAGAGCCAGGACTGTCCAGTTTGGTCTCTGGCAGAGTCACTGGAGGAGCAACGTCCCTGTTCCCAGGAGCAGGACACTGCCACCTCCATGGTCAGGCCCATGTGAGGCTTGGAAATCCCTCAAAAATCATCAGCATATTATATTGACATGGCTGTTGAGGCCAAACATTCCTGTCCCCATGAGCTGAACATGGTTCCAGGTTTACTGTCTGATGTGGGGTGACCTTCAGTATAAATTTTTGGGTAGCATCTCTCTGTAAAACTTCTTTAAAACTCTTCTTTCCTATATTTCTGGAGATACTCAGGATTATTCCCTCATTTGTGTCACATCTGTAATGGTAGTAACAAATGTCCAGGCGCTGTGAACAGAAAACACCTCTTTCTCTTCCCAAATATAATTTGTTATTCCAGCTTTCCATCTGAGGTTGGGATTATGAGTGGTCAGCTTTCATGCTGCAAATCTCTGTAATGGGATTAAGCAGATAAGGACATGTAGAAAATGATTAGTGCTCTCCTGGGAGCCATTAATGCTTTGTAAAGTTCCTCACAGCAGTAACACCTACTGAGTTGGGTTGTGCAGGAAGAAACTTGCACTTCCTTTAATACTAATTTTAGAGAGGCTGTGGCTCTCTGGGTAATGAGTACTGATTCCTTGGAGATCTGCTGAGAATCGTTAAGCAGATAGATTTAATCAGAAGTGGGATTCTGGTTGGAGCGCAGATAATACAAAGAAAATCACACATTTCATTAAGTTTTTTGGGGATGAAGATAGGCAGGGAAGATGAAAAACCTCAATTCCCTTCCTTTGGATCCTGTGCTGCCTGCTGCTCTGCAGGGCCAGAAGCAGCCTCTTCCAGATAACAGATTTTTGGGATAAAATGGACTCCAATTCCCTTATTTGAGGTCACAAGCACCTTTTCAGCCACACTGAGACAACCTGTGGGGGCTGCACTGGGGCACTGGCACTGCAGAGCATCCACAGGTTCAGGGCTCCCAGTGCAAACCAGCACACACAGGGATGTGATGGGGGAAAAGAGCTCCTCCAAAAGACCTGGTGGAACATCCCAGACACTGCAGCAGAGCCCTTTCTCTGCAGGTACCAGCCATCCTGCCCTGCTGTAGATATGAGCTGCAGGATTAGCTGCCCCCAAGACAAACCCTCCTCTTGCTCTGAGGTTTTGGTGTTTGGCACCAGCTGCTCTGTGAGGGGTGAGATCTGTGCTCAATCCTGTTTGTGCTGCAGCCAGCAGGGGTTTGGGGTACTCATGGAATGTGGCAGGAATCTGTGTCTGGCTGAGTTAAGGCTGTGCTGGCTGGGAATTATTATATATATATATATATTTATATACAGCTGAGCTCAGGGACCCCCTCTCCCTCCCCATCCTGACAATTTCATCAGGCCTGGTGCTGTGTGAGCTTTTAACAGAGATACCATGTGGGGCTCTGTCATCTTCTGGAGGGAAGTCTGACTATCCCAATTTAGATATCTCACAGTTTAAAACTGAATTTGGTTATCTCAAACTTTACACTTTTTATACTCTCTGCTTTATGGTGAAGGATGGATGCACAGTAACTCCTAGAACATCCTGAGTTGGAAGGGACACAATGAGGACCATCTGGTCCATGTGACTTGGTGAAGCAGGAAATGCTTTAAAACTCTGAAAAGTTCCCAGTTTGGAAACACTAAACTCAAGTGCAAGGCATGAGAAGAGCAATAATGGCCAATGGTTAACAGAAAAAAATAAACATCAGCCCTCCAGGATGGGTCCCTGATGCTGAAAGTAGAGGCTCCTTGAGGAAATTACATGGCTGGCAGCCAAAGGAGCTCTTGCTTCTTCAAATGCTTCCTAATTAAGTTCTGGCTATTAATCTGTATTCCTGGGTCAAAGTTCTTCTATGAAATAACAAATTAATATGAATCATCTTGAGGAAGAGGCAGGGGGTTGGTTTGATTTGAAATCAGGTGTCACCAGCCCACGTGAAGGGGAAATGGGCTGGTTTGTGGCTGAGGCAGAATGAAGGCTTTGGATCTTTTTTTAATTGTGGGCTGTATGGGCTGCTCTGTTCTCCAATGATTAAGGATGACTAGAGAATTATCTGGAAAAAAAAAATACAGTTGGATATCATTGCCACGCAGAGATGCTCCTGTGCTCCTCAGTGCCAGGCTCTAATCCTCAGAACGCCTCATCCCCTCTAATATTTTTCATGGCATTGTTATTTACCCACATAACCCTGCTCATGGCAGAGGAGAACATCTTCTCTACCACCAGCTGTGCCCAGGCAGGAGAACTTTGGTGAATGCTGGGCTCATCCTGTTGGCAATCATCATGGCAAAGCTGATGGATGAAACTCAAGCTTGAAATTAGAGACTTGCTGGAGCTGAGGGGTGTTTGGGACCAGGTCTTTCATCTCCTTTGGTACAGAGTGGAGCAGGAGCAGGATCTTGGAGGTGCCTCCTAGTCACAACCATAATTTGTAAGGGTGTAACGTGACTCCTGCATAATTTGGAGTGAGGGAGGTGCTTAGGAGGAAGTGATTCAGATATCCCACCCTTTCATGGCACAACTGATGCTCTCTGCTCTGTTCCAGCACGGCAGCCACAGCTCATGTCTGTGTGCCCATCCTCACCTCCCCTGTATCCTGCTGCATGAAAAAAACACCTCCCACACTTAAGGAGGACCTGTGTGAGTGCAATTTTCTCTAAACACCTAATTTCTGAGCAGGCCAATTGCACCTCTCCTCTAATATGCAGCTGGGACACTGTAATGACTCGTCAAGCACATTCTGGGTGCCCTCCTGTCTCCATGGGAGCAGCCACAGCAGCTCACCACTCTGCTCTGCCTCCTCTTCCCTGACCCAAACCTCTCACAAAGCCCTGCTCTATTACACAAGAGAACCTCACAGCAACTTGCTTTTTAAGTCAGGTGGTTGTTGTGCATTAGCAACAGCCCCAAAGCTGAGCTCTGCCTTGCAGAGTGGCTGATCCTTCTGAAAAGTCACTTTTATTAGTCTGAGATTTGACTTGGGAGACTCAGGAGCACAAAAATGGACTTTTTTCCTAGGGTTGAAAGTATGGATGGAATTTAAAGCAAGTGAGGAAAGAGGCTGTGAAAGACCTTGCTGTTATTCACCTCGATGGGGCAACACACGTGATGAAAATCAGTGAGGAGGAAAATAAATCACTGGTAATTGAGGCAAGCTGTGTGAAGAGAGGAGCAGACAGAGGCCAAGAGAGATTCTCATGCTGGATTCAAAAAGCAGATAAAAAACACCAGCAGAGAAATTAAATTAGAAGTAGAAGAATGGAGGGTAGAGATTTATACACATCTCATTAGAAAAATGAGCATTAAATAAGATTTTCTGGGCAAGTAAGCATTGGTACATTTAACAGCAGCTTTGTGGAGTGGTTCATGGAACTCATGGAACATCCAGTGGCTGTCCAGACTGTGGAACAGAAGAGTGGCCCTGTGGGTTCACCAAGTGGAGTTACCAAGGAAATCACAGCTAATAACTGAAGAGCTGCCTCTGAAAATCCTGGTTTTGTCTCCTCATCCCTCCAGCCCAGCCCCTAGAAGAGAGGGAACCAGTCCACTTCTCCTCAGCCTCAGAGGTCAGTTCACACCAGGGTAATCTCATCTTTCTGGGCTTGGCTGCCCACTGGCACAGCCCCCATTTCTCCTCATTTTTCATGGACAGGAGTGAGGACATGTGTCTCCAGGCCAGTGACAATGCCTGAGTGCCACCCCCTATGCACAGGCTGGGTGTGCAGGGAAAGCAAACCTGGTTTCCCTTTTTCTCCATCTCCTGCTGCTGTCCTCATCCCACAGCTGGGGACATGTGGATGTTCATGATCATTCTCTTCTGCTGGAATTTTATTTTGCAGGATATACCCCAGGAATATATTGTTGCAGTGAAGGCAAAGGCTTGGGAGACAGAGGGGTGTGAGTAGTCCAGAATTGAGATCTGCTGAAGGAGGCAGTTTGGGGGAGATGGGTAGAGATGGTTTTCATCAACACAACTGTTGAAGGTTCCTTGTGTTCTCCCTAATCCTTTGTTTGCCCTCACTCTGTATCAACTGTGAACACAAGCCACTGGTTTAATTAGCAGGAAATGGAGGAGCAGCAACACAGAGCATTGTGGAGCTTCCCCTCCTCACTCTGAGCAGATCACTCCACTCTGGAGCTGTGAACTTTGGAGAAGGTGATGGGAGATGAGATATAATGCAGTTCACAGAATTCATAGAATTCACAGAATGACCAGGTTGGAAGAGACCTCCAAGATCATCAAATCCAACCCACCCCCAACCCCTCAACTAAATCCTGGCACCCAGTGCCACATCCAGGCTTTGTTAAACACACCCAGGGATGGTGACTCCATCACCTCCTTGGGCAGCCATTCCAGAACTTTATCCTCCTTTCTATGAAAAACTTTTTTCCTAATATCCAACCTGTATTTCTCTTGATGGAACTTAAGGCTGTGCCCTCTGGTTCTGCCTGGAGAAAGAGCCCAGCCCCAGCTGAGCACAGGCACCTTTCAGGGAGTTGCAGAGAATGATAAGGTAATTTCTGAGTCTCCTTTTCTCCAGGCTGAGCACCCCCAGCTCCCTCAGGGGTTCCTCACAGGGTTTGTGTTCCCAGCCCCT
>JAWWMN010000432.1:0-10807 GCA_035047745.1 Catamblyrhynchus diadema | reverse complement strand
TGATCAGGGAATGGAACAGGGAAAAGAGCAGGGGAAGGAACTGGGAATGGAGCAGAGAATGGAAGGAGCAGGGGAAAGAGCAGGGAGAGGAGCTGGGAATTGATCAGGGAAAGGAGCAGGAATTGACCAAGGAAAGGAGCAGGAATTGATCAGGGATGGAGCAGGGAAAGGAGCAGGAATTGATCAGGGAAGGAGCAGGGAAAGGAGCAGGAACTGATCAGGGAAGGAGCAGGGAAAGGAGCAGGAACTGATCAGGGAAGGAGCAGGGAAAGGAGCAGGATGCCCAAGGCCAGCGCACGTCAACCCCTCCACACCCACCTGGAGACTCCCAACATCCTTCCCACGCCCACCTCCGCCGGGATGCGCCCCCGGAGCGCTGGACATCCCCATGGACATCCCCATGGACATCCCCATGGACATCCCCATGGACATCCCTATGGACATCCCCATGGACATCCCTCTGGACATCCCCATGGACATTCCCATGGACATCCCTCTGGACATCCCTATGGACATCTCCATGGACATCCCTCTGGAGTCCCTCTGGACATCGCCATGGACATCCCCATGGACATATCTCTGGACATCTCCCTGGACATCCCTCCGGACAGGGACGGGGATCCGGCTCCCCCGCCCCCCGCGCCTCCCACACCCCCCCACCGCCACGGCCCCACGGCGCACATGCAAACCGCTGGCAAACCGCTGGCAAACCGCTGGGAAGCGGCTCCCGAGCAGCCCCCGCGAGTCCCCCGGGATCCCGGCGCCATCCCGGTGCCGGCCTTACCCAGCTCCTCCAGCTCGGCCGTCATGGACTTGGAGCGCAGCGTGAGGGTGGTGCTGGGCGCTCTCTTGGGCGGCGGCGGCGCTGCAAGGAACAGAGAGGGCATCTTGCACCGCTTCTCGCGGAATTTGCGCGGCGTGGCCAGGTGCAGGTGCCACTTCTTCTCCACAGCCTGGATCTCCTCGTACTCGCGGGACGAGGAGTCGCACTGCTGCAGGATCTTATTGAGGCTGCGCGTGGACGCGAACTTCTTCATGATTCCCGCCGGGAATGTGCCCGCGGCCCTCGGGAATGCGGGCCCCCCCCTCAGCGCGGAGCCATGGCCCCGGGGAGGCGGGGGATGCCGGGAGGGATGCGGGGAAAGCGGGAATGCGTCCAGCCTGAGCTCGGGATCCTCTTCCCGCCTCGGCGCAGCCCCCGGAGAGCCTCAGCCCACCCCACCCTCCTCTTCCTCCTCCTCCTCCTCCTCCTGCTGCTGCTGCTGCTGCTCCTGGCCGGGGATCCCAACCCTATGGAAGCGCCGGCGTCCGGCCGGGAGCTGCCCAAGGACGCATGGCCCGGGATGATCCCAAAAGCTCCCGATCCCGCATTCCCTGAGCCCCCCCCTCCCGGAGCGGCGAGGATGAGTGGAAAGCTCTTCCTCTTCCTCCTCCTCCTCCTCCTCGCTGCTCCTCGCTGACAATGCTGGAATAACGCTCCAGGATTGCCATGGCAACGGCAGCTCCAAGGATCCCTGTGCCTGCGGCAGGGATCCAGCGGGGCGGATTCAGCCCCAGCCGGGCCCACACAGGCGCTGTCACCGGGGTGGGGGGGACACGCCAGGAGCCCCCCCGGTGCCCCAGCGCCCCTCGGATCCCTTGGAAAAGCGGCCGCGTGGATGCGGAGGAGCGGGAGGAGGAAGGCGCCGGGCAGGGAGCAGCGGGAAGCGCCGAGGGGCAGCGGCTCACCCCGGGCTGGAGCGGCTGGAGCGGCGGGAGCGGCCCCGCCGGGGCTCCCAGCGCTGATTCCCGGCTGAATTCCCGAGGATTATTCCCGGCTGAATTCCCGAGGCTGCCAGCCGTTCCCACGGCTCGTGCCTTTGTGCCGTGACAGGATAATTGGAGCTCCTCGTGCCAGCAGCGCTCCCTCCTTCCCTCCCTTCCCTCTTCCCTCCCTTCCCTCCCCCGAGCCCCGCGTGCTGCGCTGGGAGCGGCCCCGATCCCGGCCCCCCTCATTCCCTGCTCCCATCCCCCTGCTCCAGCCCTGCTCCCATCCCCCTGACTCCACTCGCTACTCCAATCCCCCTGATTCCACTCCCTGATTCCATTCTCTACTCTAATCCCTGCTCCCGTCCCCTACTCCAATCCCCCTGCTCCCATCCTCCTGATTCCATCCCTTCTCCCATCCCTGCTCCCATCCCGCTGATTCCATCCCTGCTCCCGTCCCCTACTCCAATCCCCCTGATTCCATCCCGACTCCAATCCCCCTGATTCCATCCCTACTCCCATCCTCCTGATTCCATCCCTGATCCCATCCCTGCTCCCATCCCGCTGATTCCATCCCTGCTCCCATCCCTGCTCCCATCCTTGCTCCCATCCCGCTGATTCCATCCCTGCTCCCGTCCCCTACTCCAATCCCCTTGATTCCATCCCGACTCCAATCCTCCTGATTCCATCCCTGATCCCATCCCCTACTCCAATCCTCCTGATTCCATCCCTGATCCCATCCCCTACTCCCATCCTCCTGATTCCATCCCTGATCCCATCCCTGCTTCCATTCTTTACTCCAACCCCCCCTGCTCCCATCCCCTACTCCAATCCCTCTGATTCTATCCCTGTTCCCATCCCCCTGATTCCATCCCTGATTCCATCCCTGCTCCCATCCCTGATCCCATCCCCCTGATTCCATCCGTGATCCCATCCTCCTGATTCCATCCCTGATTCCATCCCTGCTCCCATCCCTGATCCCATCCTCCTGATTCCATCCCTGATCCCATCCCCGCTTCCATTCTTTACTCCAACCCCCCTGCTCCCATCCCTGTTTCCAATTCCTGCTTCCATTCCTGTTTCCATCCATCCCTGCTCCTGTCCCGCTGTTTCCATCCCCTGCTCCTTTCTCCTGCTCCCATCCCATTTCCATTCCCCTGCTCCCATTCCCCCGTTTCCATTCCCTGCTCCAGTCCCTCTCCTCCCATCCCTGCTTCCATTCCTGTTCCTCTCTCCTGTCCTGTGGTTCCATTCCCTGCTTCCATCCCTGCTCCTGTCCCTCCACTCCCACCCCCTGCTCTTTTCCCCGTTTCTATTCCCTGCTCCATCCTCTGCTCCTGTCCTTGCTCCCATCCCTCTGCTCCCATCCTGGTTCCATTCCCTGCTCCATCCCTGCTCCTGTCCCTCCTGTCCCCCATTCCCATCCTCCTGCTCCCATTCCCTGCTCCCATTCCCAGTTTTCATCCCTCCACTTCCATCCCCTGTTCTCATCTCTCTGCTCCCATTCCCTGTGTTTCCGTCCCGCTTCCATCCCCTGTTCCCATCCCTGTGCTGCCATTCCCTGCTCCCATCCCCTCTCCTGCCCCTCCACTTCCATCCCATTCCCATCTTCCTGCTCCTGTCCCTCCTGTCCCCTTTCCATCCCCGTTCCTGCCCCCGCTCCCGTCTTCCCGCTCCCATCCCTCTGCTCCTGTCCCTCCACTTCCATCTCCTGTTTCCATCCCTGCTTCCATCTTCCTGCTCCCGTCCCTCCATCCCATCCTAATCCTGCTTCCCAAACTCCCATCCCCCCGATTCCAGCCCCTGCCCCCATCCCCCTTTTCACATTCCCATCTTCCCCTCTCCAGAATTCCATCCCCATTTCCCATCCCCAGAATTCCACCCCCTTTTCCCACCCCCCTGCTCCCATTCCCTGGAATTCCAGCCCCAATCCCCCCAAACCCCTCCTGGCCCTTCCTGTGCTTCCAGATGTTCCAATCCCTCTGCACAATCTCTGTCCTGCCCAAACTCCTGGATCTGCTCCCGGAATCCAGAGCCCATGGAATGAAATCCCAGAACTTTCTGGGATCCCCCAGGACCAGCCGTGCCCAGGAATTCCCACAGCGACTCCATGGCTCCATCCCGGAATTCCTGGTGTTCCTTTGGGATCACCATCCTCTCCCCCAACACTCCTAGAAATTTCCAGGCTTGCTTCCCATCCCGAAAATTCCCAGGTGGAACCGGAGCCTGGAGCAGCTGATGGGAATTCCAGGAATTCTGGATCATAGGAATCAAAAGTGATTCCCAAAACCCATCCTGGGATTCCCCTAATCCCTCCCTCCAAATTCCCAGCCCATCCTTCCCTTCCTGTATCCATGAGCTCCCAAAACTCTTGTTCCTCCTTTGCCACAATTCCAGAAATTCCTGATCTTGAGAATTCAAGCCGTTCCAAAAAAACCCGCCACAACTCCAGGAATTCCAGACCTTGGGAATCAAAACCATTCCCAAAAAACACCACAGCTCCACAGATGTGGTTGGGACCTTCCTGATCTTCCCTGCCCACCTCCCGCATTCCCAAAAATCAGCGCATCCCAGAAACCAGCACATCCCAAAAGTCAACAAGTCCCAAAAATGGGAACACCCCAAAAAATGGGCGCATCCCAAAAACCAGCACATCCCCAAAACAGGTGTATCCCAAAAATGGGAACATCCCAAAAATCTTTGTATCCCAAACATGAATGCATCCCAAAAATCAGCACATCCCAAAAAATGACGCATCCCAAAATGGGCACATCCCAAAGCAGGCAAATCCCAAAATGGGCACATCCCAAAAATCAGCACATCCCAAATGTCAACACATCCCAAAAAATGATGCATCACAAAAAACGGGCGCATCCCAATGTGGGCAAATCCCAAAATGGGTGCATCCCAAAAATCAATGCTTACCAAAAATCAGCACAAGCCAACACAAGCAAATCCCAAAAATTTTTGCATCCCAAACATGAAAGTGTCCCAAAACCCAGCACATCCCAAAAATGGGCACATCCCAAAAATCAATGCATCCCAAAACAGGCAAATCCCAAAAGGGGCACATCCCAAAAATCAGCACATCCCAAAAAATGGACACATCCCAAAAATTTTCACATCCCAGAAACTGGAACACCTCAAAACGGGAACATCCCAGAAATCAGCACATGCCCAAAATCAACGCATCCCAAAACATTGCGCATCCCAAAATGGGCACATCCCAAAACCCCTCACATTCAAAAACGGGCACATCCCAAAATCAGCGCATCCCAAAAATGGGCGCATCCCAAATAATGAGGCATGACAAAAACGAGCACATCCCATAAACCGGCACATTCCAAAAATCTACACATCCCAAAATTGGCGCATCCCAAAAACGGAAACATCCCAAAAACTGGTGCTTCCCAAAAACTGGCACGTGCCAAACATCAACACATCCCAAAAGTCTTTGCATCCTGAAATTAGCGCATCCCAAAAACCAGAGTATCCCAAAAAATGGACATATCCCAAAAATCAATGCATCCCAACATCAACACATCCCAAAAATCGGCACATTCCGAAATTGGCGCACCCAGAAATTGACGCATCCAATAAACCAGTGTATCCCAAAAATCAGCCTATCCCAAAAACTGGTACATCCTGAAAAAAATGGAAACATTCCAAAAACCGTCACATCCCAAAAATCATTGCATCCCAAAAATCAGCACATCCCAACACCAACACATCCCAAAAATTGGTGCATCCTGAAATTGGCGCATCCCAAAACCTGGCATATCCCAAAAATCAGGGCATCCCAAAAATCATTGCATCACGAAAACCAGCACATCCCAAAAACCGGCAAATCCCAAACATTGGCACATCCCAAAAATTGGCACATCCCAAAAATTACGGCACATCCCAAAAATTACGGCAGCCCAAAAAATCAGCACATCCTGAAATTCGCGCATCTCGAAACCCGACGTATCCCAAGCATCAGCACATCCCAAAAACTGGGACATTCCAAAAACAGACATATCCCAAAACTCGTTGCCTTCCAACATCAACACATCCCAAAAATTGGCACATCCTGAAATGGCCACATCCCAGAAACCGGCACATCCCAAAAACTGCCGTATCCCAAAAATTGGCATATCCCAAAAATCATCTCATCCCAAAAATCAGCACATCCCGAAACTGGCGCATCCCAAAAATCAGCACATCCCCAAAACTGGCACATCCTAAAAAATGGACACATCCCAAAAATCATTGCATCCCAAAAAGTGGCACATCCCAAACATCAACACATGCCAAAAATTGGTGCATCCTGAAATTGGCGCATCCCAAAACCAGGCACATCCCAAAAAAGGGACACATCCCAAAAATCATTGCATCCCAAAACCAGGCACATCCCAAAAAAGGGACACATCCCAAAAATCGGCACATCCCAAATTCCCGGCACATCCCAGCCTTGCCACCCTGGAATTTCCCACCCCCGCCACTCCCTCTCCTGGCTGGGGCCGCTCCGGCCCATCCCGAGCCCCCGGAGTCGCGGGATTCCCGGGAATTGCGGCTCACCCTTTTTGCGGGATCCCTCCTCGGAGTCGGGCTTGCGGCTGACGGACACGACTTTCATCAGGAGGTGATTCCCGCCCTGCCGGATCAGCGCCACCACCTGCTTGTGCCCCACCTTCACCACGTTCACGCCGTTCACCTGCATTCCCAAAAAAAAAAACCACCATGGATCAGAATTCCCAGTTGGAAAAAAAAACCCGCATGGAAATTGTCCACAAAAATCCCGATTTTCCCAGGTTTTTTTTTTTGAGGCTTTTCCCGTCTTTTTGGCAGCAGATGGGAATCACCGCCCGGTGATGGTGAGGAGGAGATGGGAATGGCCAATTCCTGCTGGGAGATTCCCAAAAAATGGGGTTTTCCTGGGTCTTTTGGAGCGTCCGGTCATGGGGTGTCCGGAATGGAGAGAATTCCCTGGAAAACCATTCCATGCATTGCAGTAAATCCCATGGGAACTTGCTGATGGAATGGGGTGGACTTGGAGAGGGGGGAAAGGTCCAAGCCGGGATCCTTTGGAGGATCTGGAGAATCCTGGATAATCCCAAATTCTCTGGAATGGCAATCCCTGGATTTCTGCTCTTTCCTTCTGGTGAAGGTTCATCCCAAAATTCCCGGAGTTCTTCCCAACGCTCTGTGTTATCCCCATGGATCCATCCCAAGGGACGGCCCTGAGCCCGTTCCAGCTCCTTTGCTCCGGGAAACTTTGGATTCCCGGGAATCATCGTGTGGGATCGTTGGCAGCTCCGAAGAAAGAGCAGAAATCCAGGGATTGCCATTCCAGAGAATTTGGGATTATCCAGGATTCTTCAGATCCCAAAATCCTCCCGAGGATCCCGGCTTGGACCTTTCCCCCCTCTCCAAGCTGACCCCATTCCATGGGCAAATTCCCATGGGATTCACGGGAATCCATGGGATGCTTTTCCAGGGAATTCTCTCCATGTGCACCCAGCTCCTTCCAAACTGCTGGAATTCCACGCCCACATTCCAGAGCCAGGAATTCCTGGATCCTCATCCCTTTTCCCACCTCCTGAATCATTCCCAGCTCCCATCCCAATCCCTCTGGATCCATCTGCCATCTGGGATCTACATGGGAATTTCAGGGAGCTCGGGAATTTTGTCCTTCCAGGATCTGCCACATCCAACCAAAAAAAATCCGTGAGAAATCCAGAAATTCATGGGAGAATTCCCTTTTCCCAAGGGAATTCCCGAGCCTTGAACCTCCATTCCCCGCCTGGCAGGGTTCGCTGGAATGGGAAATTCCCAAGGTTCTCCTGTCAGCATTTCCCAGGTTGGGAATGAAATCCTGGAATCTGGGAATCTCAGAGCCAGGAAATCCCACTGGGAGCATTCCCAGCACTGCCATTCCCACCCCTGATCCACAGATTTGAAATCCCTCAGGAATGGCAATTCCCACTGCCCTGCTCACCCCATTTCAATCCTTCCCAAACTTTTCCACAAAGGATTTGTCCCAAATATTTCATTCCTGGCTCAGCTTGAGGCCATTCCCTCTCATCCTGTCTCTTTTCCCTGGGATCAAATCCCAATTCCAACCTGGATCCAGCCAGGGAATTGTTGGGAATTGTCTCCCACTCCTAATTCTATTTATTTCCACCTGAATTTGAAGGAATTCCAACAAAACCCTCGGGATAACCTGAGCCCGACCTCCACCCCCGCGGAATTCCTTGGGATTTCAGTTCTGGAATTCCCTGTGCTCCCAAGTCATCCCGGCCTTGACCTCCCTCAATTCCCTTCCTCCGGAAAACTGGGAGAGCCCAACGCTCATGCTGAGCCTCCGGGATTCCAGGGCTGAGCAGCATTCCCAGACCCCCCTCCCGCAGATCTCCGGGATCCGCTCTCCCAGCCCAGTAATTTGGGAATGGATATTTTTAGGAATTCCTCTCTCCTTGGTTACTGGGAAACTTCGTGTTCCGAGACATCTCCTGGAGAAATCCGAGCTCCGCATTCGTGCCCAACTCGGAGCAGAACATTCCAGCTTTTTTTCCCCACACCAGAATATCCCAAATTTTCAGCATTTCCATAAAAAAATGGAGCTGGATCAGCCTCTTCCCCCTTTTTTTTTTTTTTTTTTTTTCCCCCGATGCTCCCAAATTCCCAGTGATCCAAAATCCCGGCCTTTGATATTTCCTCGGATCCTTTTTATCAACCTCCCACGCTCCGGAGCCGGAATTATCCGCATTTCCGGCTTTTTTTGCTTCCTGACCTTTCCAGCAGGGAGAGGATCCGGGAATGTTTCAGTGCTCCCTCATTCCCACAATTCCAGAGGGGAAATTTTTTGTCCCAGAGGATTTTTTTCCTCCCCCCTCCTGTATTTTTGGGCTCTGTGTCCTTAAAAAAAAACGCTGGAATTTTGTTCATTGGGATCATGGAATGGTTGGGATCGGATTGTCCCATTCCCACCACTGCCCAGAGCAGGATTTTTCCTCATTCCCAAAGAAAATCATGGAATTGCTGAGGTTGGAAAAGCCCTCAGAGACCACGACTAACCCACATTCCCAAATCCAGGTTTTTTGAACATTCCCAAGGATTTGACTCCAGCACCACTTCTTCCAAAGCTTCCCAACCTCTTCCACGGAGCAACATTCCCAAATATCCCATCCAAACCTCCCCAGGGGATGCTGGGATCCCAGCTGGATCCCTCATTCCAGTTTTTCCTGTAAAAAAAACTCAGGATAACAATAAAACCCATCCCTAAATCCTGGAAATATCCACGGATTTCCAGCCATGTCTGTATCCCTAATCCTGGGAATTCCCACCCGAATCCTCAAGGAATCATGGAATTCTCATGGAAGTGGTCAAAGTTCTCCACTTCCAAGGCTCCTCGGGGAAAAAATTCCAGGATTTAAAACTTCCCAGGATGGGGGGAGACAAAAGGCTGGAAATCCTGGATTTTCCTCTGGAATTCCAGTGGGATTTTCCCAATCCCACCCCCGGAGAGGTCGGATCTTGGCAATTCCCCAGCCCGGCACTGGGAATTTCCTCATGGAGCCATTCCCAGAATGTGGTTCACGGGATCATGGAATTGTTGGAGGTTGGAAAAGCCCTTGGGGATCAAACCCCAGAATTCCCAGCTCTGCCAGGGCCACCCTGGATCCAGGTCCTCCAAATCCATCGGGATTTGATTCCCTCCCGGAGGAATTTTCCCAATTTTCAGCCTGAACTGTGGCTGTTCCAGAGGCTGCTCCAGATTTTCCAGGAGGAATTCCGAATGGAATTCAGGGTTGGAATTGGCACCGAGGGCAGCTCAGGAGAGCTCCAGGGTGACCCCATTCCCAAAGGGAATGTGGGGACTCTGGATCCCTCCAGATCCACACCTGGAGAATTCCAGATCCTCCTGATCCACGCCTGGAGAACTCTGGATCCTCCTGACCTGGAAAACTTCTGGAAGCTCCTGATCCACACGTGGGGACTCTGGATCCCTCTGGATCCACACCTGGAAAACTCCTGAAAGCTCCAACACCTGGAGGACTCTGGATCCACACCTGGAGAATTCCAGAACCTCCTGATCCCAGTCTGGAGAGCTCCTGGCACTTCCACCACCTGGAGGACCCCAGATCCCTCTGGATCCACATCTGGAGAATTCCAGACCCTCCTGACCTGGAAAACTTCTGGAGGATCCTGATCCACATGTGGGGATGCTGGATCCCTCTGGATCCACACCTGGGGGACTCCGGATCCTCCTGACCCACATCTGGAAAACTCCTGGAAGCTTCAACATGTGGAGGACTCTGGATCCCTCTGGATCCACGTCTGTGGAATTCCAGAACCTCCTGAGCCACACCTGGAGGACTCTGGATCCTCCTGATCCACACCTGGAAAAGTCCTGGAAGCTCCATAACCTGGAGGATTCCTGGAAGCTTGGAATCTGCAGGAATTTCCCCATGGAAAGGGGTCAGGCCTTGGCAGGGCTGCCCAGGGAGGTTTGGAGTGCCCATCCCTGGAGGTGTCCAGGGAATTCCTGGAATTCCACCCAGTGCTCTGGGCTGGGGATCGGGCCCAGCTTGGACTCGGTAGCCTTGGAATTCTTTTCCAAGCCCAGGGATCCTGGGATTCTGAGGAGAAGCACATGGGAACAGCTCCAGGATTTTGGGAAACCTTTCCCGGGCGCTGAGCAGAGACATTCCCGGTGTCACACTGGCCCCAAAAGGAAGTTCAGGGAATACGCCGAGGCAGGAGCTGGAAAATTATCCATGGAAAAAGGGGAGAGGAGGAAAACCCGGGAATTGGATTCCATGGATAAAACAAACTCCCAGAGCTCGCAGGGAAAGGAACAATTCCCAGTGGGGAAGGAAGAGCTCAGGGAATTCCCAAAACAGCTCCTGAATCCACTGGAATGAATCCAGAGGAGGCTCTGGAGCTGCTCCAAGACTGGAGCCCCTGTGGAGTCGGGTTGGGAAATCTGGGAATGTTCCCCTGGAGCAGGGAAGGCTCCAGGGAGAGCTCAGAGCCCCTGCCAGGGCCTGCAGGGGCTCCAGGAGAGCTGCAGAGG